>NJDD01003757.1:152090-168058 GCA_002245505.1 Calephelis nemesis | reverse complement strand
TTACGATTTTATTTAAAAAAAACTCAAGAGACCGGTAATATATGCGGTGACACAGCTTTAAACACAGTTAAAATCATTGCTCGCAAACTTGTACGATTCTACGGGCGGGCAACCGCTACCGCGGAACCGCAAACAACAGCGGGCGCTGCGGGTGTAAAACGCGTCGTGAAATGTGCTCTTACTCGTACTTTTTTCTTAAAAATCTACATTCTACAGAACCTGCGGACTGCAAAAAAACCGCTCTGATAGTTCCTAGGCTTAGAGTAATGTAAGTATTTCACTGTAAAATTAGGCTAAGAAACTTTTTTATCTTAAAATATCAAAAAATGTCCTAGATCTCTCTTTCATAATACTGACCATTTTTGAGAAAAAACAATTACAAAATTTTGAATTTTTATGAAAGAAAGGGTCAGTACTATTTTTCTAGATGATTGCATGTTCTGCTATTGTTGTCTAACATATTTCATTATCAATCTCCTTTTGCTGAAAAATTCAAAAAACCCATTTTTGCAACATTTGACCTCGAATAAAAAAATTTAGCAGACTTGGTATCGATGCAGACTTTAAAATTCTATTACAATGGTGTCCCTAACATCTATGTAAATGTTCAGCTTTCTGAGAATTAAAGAAAGGTTACCTCTATTTTTGCGCTAAATTGACCGGACCATCTCCTCATTCCAAAATTATTACTACTTACCTTTACAAATGGTTGAATAATTAAATACTTATTTCGTACCACTTACAACTTATAACTATACCATACACTCAGGGTTGGTAAGTTGATAATTCTATTTTTAATGTTTAACACTGCAAAATAATGTCTATAATAAAAATTAAAAAACAAGTCTATCTTAACATTAAAACTCCAGTAATACTAACTTTTACTAACATAAAGTTATTAAAATTGACCTTAATAAGTTTAAAATACATCAAAATACAAGAATATCCCTAGAAGAAGCCCTGAATTTTAGATTAAAGGCCTTAATATTAACGATATTTCACCGACCCGCGCAAATAAAAAAGATTACTTTTTATAATGTGTCGAACTGTTTAATACTATAATATAGCATTATAACACATAATTAAGTTAAATTTAACTTTAATTTAGTTAATTAATTAATAGAATTGTAAATTAAAATTTAAAAAATTACATATCTAAATAATATACGTCTATTAAAATATTTGCACACCACAAGTTGGTAGAATATGTTGGAACGCCTAAGTATTTTTATAACATCTCTGTAACACTCACATTCCGCAAGTCAATATTTTTCATAAGTTTTCTTTTCAATGGTAGCAAAACTCCATAGTTTTCATTTAAAGTTTTATATTTTCGAATTTCCATAACAATTCCCATAGTGAGTGAGGTCAAGAGGAGATTTAGGAACTTACTTTAACGCATCAAATTGTAATATGAAAATAACTTTTACCATGGTTAATTATCTCCAATATGTATCAAGTCGTTATTAATGACTATAATTATTCTTTTAACTTAAAGACGCTATTCACACATCTAACATTATAAACGTCACGTAACAGTTTTTACTTTTATCCATATAATCGACAAATTTCAAAAGGCCTAAATGACGCTATTATACACCGTGTAAATGACAGCGTACCGAAAAATGAAACCAAGGATTCTGTACATGATAGACATGCTTATGTAGTTGGAATTTCGTGTCGGAAATTTCATATTTTTTTTTAAATTTCTGATTTTTTTTATTGATTTTACTATTATTTCATTAATACTATCTAACGCAACTAGATTTTTATTTAAAATCTAATAAGTAACACATTTTACTAAAATCAACAATGTAATAAAACAGGGTATTAGGTCGGCACCTACAGCTCGCAATGAGCGGCCTTAATACATAATATACTTTGTTCGCTATATTATATTGCGGGTTGAAAAACTGCTAAACAGTTAACCACTTGTTTCCGACAAAAACTGTTAACAGAATTTCAAAGTCTGATATGTATCTAAACTACCACAGAAGTTTTCGTTACTGTGTCAAATACACCCTGTATAGTAAACAGATATTTTGCATCTTGGGCTCTCCTACTAACGACATAAAGCAGCGTAACATTACTGATCAAAGTGGATTAATGGCCAATATTAATAATCTATCTACGATAAGCCTTCGCTCTGCTAGTTCGCTCATGTGGAAAGAATGACAGATAAAATAATGACAAAGCAGATATACAGTGCGAATGTGGATGGATGTAGGTGTAGGTACCCGGGAAGACCAAGGTTGACATTCCACGATCACATCGCTCGAAAATTTTATCCGAGGGTGGGAAAATTTTATCCAAGAATCTTCGAAAACGGCGTTTTTGTATGAAAAGTGTAATTAATGTGAAGGAAGCCAGACAGGATCGTGAAGTTTGGCACCTCGATACTCTCTGCCTACCCAGTAAGGGACTTGGCGTGAAGGTATGTGTGTATGTGATAAGCCTACAAGAGTTTTGCTGCTAAGATATTTCTGTTAATTATCGAAAAATGACAGCGGTTACCTGGCAACTGATCTAAACTATCACGATCTCTAATCTTAGATATGTTACTAATATTGGCCGTAAGCAAAACAAGAAGTTGGCAATGACCCGGATCCTTAAATTACGCGGGAAACGTAGTGTAGGAGACAGGGACGCTCGATGCCTGAGTGTAGCTATAACGAGGGAGTTTAGTGATCTAAATGGAAGTGTACTCATTTATCATGTCTCCGTAATTAAGGGGTCCCACCCACGTCAGACTTTGTACAACCAATAATCAGCCAGTAGCAGATAATAGTAGATAATCGGATGAGTTTTACTATTGCAATCCTACCGTTCTATTAAAAAAAAGACGGGTTGTACTCCGGGAGTATCAGCAGAAGCGAAAACTTGAATGTTAACGTTGTGCATTTTTGATATTTTGTAATGGTTAGGGAATAATTTTGCACGAATTGCTTTAATTGTCAGTATGAAAGTACTTTTATTTATGTGATAGAATACAATATTCATTTATTACGCTATCGCACACAAACATGACAACACGAACATTATCGCAAGCACCCTGCGCCGTTTTACGAATTTTCGATAAGGTCACGTGTTTGACGCGAGTTTAGAAGTTTTTACAAATTCCAAAAAAAGTGCGCAACGCCGCTAAAGAAGTTTTCATTTCAAAAATCAGTAATCGATCGGATGTGGGCGGGAACCGGGCCGCTTCGGAACCATTCATACGCAAGCCCTACTCGCACTTGGCTACTTTTATTACTGCTAATACTGGCAAAGACTGAGTGGGACGACTTTCGGGTTTGTCGAACCGTTTTACATATTACTAGCCATATAACGTTTGTGCTCGCCCTTACCAGCTTCTAATTTGGACATTCACTTACACTAGAAGAACAAGAGAAACGCGTTTTAATATTGACTTATTTTATTGCTTTAATAATTAGTTACAAATAAACAAGAGTTAAGATCCTAAACTTTGATTGGATATTAGCTAATCCACTAGAGTATTAGCAAATCCACTAGAAAATAGAAAAAAACACAATTTCGGGGTTGATTCCCGGAACTTGAGACTTCATGTAGTCAACGCCAAATACCGGACCGTTAGACCACCGAGGCTCTAAAAATCTTATTCGTATTCCTCCGAAATGGCTTTACCGATTTTCACCAAATTTTATATGCATATTCACTAGGTCTGAGATTCAGCTACTGTTTATTTTTCATACCCCTAAGTGATAAGGGTGGCTCATCCTAACTTTTTTACTGAAATCACATTAACATAATAGCAGAATGACGTTTGCCGGGCCAGCTAGTATTTAAAAAAAACTCACGTTGAAGCAGGATTTATGTGTAGACAGCCCACTTTGACAGTCGCGAATTGGGTTGGTTCGTTCCTTTCTGAGGGGGTGGTGCAGTGAGAGTTTTCGACGTTCAAATTTCTTGACAGCATTCTGGGAACAAATCATCAGCATCTTAAAAATCGAACATGGAGTTAGTATGTATTTATTTATATATATTAGCTAACTTAACTGACTTAGACAGTAAAACTTTTTTCTATTATATTGTTGAAGTTATACTTCTTTTGGCGCGTTAGGAAAAAATGATGAGGGTAAATTTTTACGATGCGCGCGCACACCGTCACGAAAAACCGACATGATGAAGTTAGCTAACATTTCAGTTTTTCAAAAAAAGGTACAAAGTAAAAGTAAGGACATCTACGTATGTTTGCGTGAGAACTGACAACTGTATTCACAATATTTCTTTATTGCTATGGTTAGTGTCATTTTGTCTACAAATGTAATATAAGGGAAAAGATAAAATTTTTAAAAAGATTTTTGTCTTATTACGCTGAAGAAGTATAACTTCTAACGCGTGTACATAACACACCGTGACATCTGACTAGGTGGTAGAGTTTTGCAGTGACTCGCCCGGATTGGTACCACCGCCTTACCTATTCCTGCCGCCATAACGTCATGACGTGTTCCGGTTCGGAGGGTAAGGTAGCCGGTTAATTTACTTTTGCTCGAGGTCTTAAATCCCGGCCTCAGATTGGCAACGCACCATTACAACCTTTGGTGTCTCTAGGCAGCGTGAATTTCTTAACATCAGGAAATCCGTCTGCTTGTTTGCCTTCCAATGTCATAAAAAAAAAGAAAACATAAGTACACACACTATTTTTTTTCTATTATATTGGAAGGCCAACAAGCAGACGGATTTCCTGATAGTAAGAAATTCAAGCCACCTAGAGACACCAAATAAGTAAATAAATAAAGCACTTGTGACGGCAAGCCTATGCTAGCCTTTTACGAGCTGCCTGGCAGGACTGCAGATGGTCTATTCTGCAAAGGAGCCCTAACCAACACGGGGAGACTAAGTGATCAATTAGTCGTAGGTGCCCACAGAGTGCAACTAGTCACAGTGTTGCCCAACAGTGTGTCTTAAGCTACAAACATTTTTAAATTAAAATCTGTAAAACACAACAGATATCCCTTAAATTCACTGGATTGATCAATGTAAATGATCTTTTCAAGTTATTTAAAGTGTACATTTTATATTTGATATTTTCCATCGTCGGTAAAAAACTTGGTAAAACTTCCAAATATTCATATTTTTAAATGAAAAACACTTGTACTATTTTACGTATCACTTATAATTTATTATTTTATAAATAGCCTACCGGTTTCACTTTTGACAGCATCATCAGGGCTAGAACTTAAACTAAGTTCTACGGACTTGTACTGTTTTACGAAGGTACATAAAACAGTAAAAGTGTTTCTTCATTTAAAAAATGTGTACATTTTATATGTTCTATGATTTGTAAATTATTTTTTAGTTTGGCTATACCTGAATTATAGCATTCATTTTTAAAGTTTTCAAGTTGTCTATTGTAGTAATTATTATTAATTAAAACGTACTTCGAAAATAATTAATTTGTTTTTAAATATTGAATTATTATTTTCACATCGTCATGTCGTATGGAATTCTTAGCTGAGTTTCTTACCAGACTTTCTCAGTGTGACGCTGTGTTCCAATCCAGTGCTAATTTTAATGGGTATTATATGTGGGCGTCACAAGTGCCTCTTGTAGGTTAATATGAAATTAAATATTTTAAATTGAATTAACTTAGGGCTGTCAAAAAAAGTTTAAATGAGTTTAATTGGAAATATTTTCTCTTTAAAAAGAAATTAGGAAAGTATTTTTAAATGATATCATATTAGGCACATCGTCATCGGATCAGTCATAATAAAAATAAAAAAAATCATAAGAGATTAATTCATTTTTGTCACTTTGGGTTTTGTTATTTTATAAACAATATTTAACTCGTCAATGCCAACGAAGTCGCATGTTTTGTTTATATATTTAGCCTATATATATTTTTATGTGCAAAATTATTTCCTAACCATTCCAAAATATCAAAAATGCACAACGTTAAGATTCAAGTTTTCATTTCTGCAGGCACTCCCGGAGTGCAACCCGTTTTTTACCTTTGTTTGGGTACCTATTGAGTTTTCTTGGGTTATGTGTTTCCAACAAGCAGTAAATTTTAATTTTATTAATTATGCATTTTTTTCAGAAAATGTAGGCAGAAGTGTGTTTTGTGTAATTCATTGACCTTACGGAAAAAATGTATCTCCAAAATTACAATAGTTCTTAAATGATTTATTGTTCAGAAACCTGAAATATAGCCATTATTAACAAATTCGAAAACAATATCAAGGTGTGAGTAACTATGGGAAAATACCTCACTATGATGCCTGGTTCTCCCTCTGTCTACCTCTTTGAGGAGACGGACATGAATAAACATTTTTTTACTTAACACATTTTGTCCTGTCCTAATATTGGATTAAAATAAAATTACAATACAGGGCAAGTGCTAAAATAAAAGTACGTTACAATTAAGTATGTTTGTTTGCTTGCTTATTACTCATTCACGCAAAAACTGCTAAACCAATTTTCATAAAGTTTGGCACACACGTAGAGGGTTACTTGGACTAACATGTGGAATAGTTTTTATCCCGATCCTGTGGGACCATTTATCACGCGGCGGACCAATTAATCATTTCGCTTAAATTTAGATTAGGTCAGCCAATTTTAAAAATAATAGTATAAAGTGTAAAAAGAGTAAAAAGCATAAAGCCGAAGCGCACAATTTAAATAGTACTTACTGTATGTATTATTGCCCAGTAAATCTGCAAAAACCGATTTCAATTTCAAAATTATGACTAGGTATACAAAAGATGGATTGTTATCTTCGATTTCCGTTCGTTGACCGCATTAGTAACACT
Source organism: Calephelis nemesis (assembly GCA_002245505.1). Classification (NCBI taxonomy): domain Eukaryota; kingdom Metazoa; phylum Arthropoda; class Insecta; order Lepidoptera; family Riodinidae; genus Calephelis; species Calephelis nemesis. The sequence goes on along the minus strand of NJDD01003757.1, from coordinate 161,285 downwards.
GAGATCCGAGAAAGAGTTGAATTGAACAAAAGAGTTGGTGTTAAAATAAGAAAGGAAGTGCTCCGCTCGTTCGGTGGTGACAGATGAAAGATTGACAAAGCAGATATACAATGCAAATGTGGATGGATGTAGGTAACCGGGGAGACTTAAGTTGACATTGCACTATCAAATTGCTTGGTTGTTATCCGAGGGTGGTGTCAAGAGTCTCCGAAACCGGCGTGTTTGTATAAAAAGGGTAATGAATGTGAAGGAAGCCAGACAGGTTTGTCAGGATCGTGAAGTTTTGCACTCGATACTCTCTTCCTACCCCGTAAGGGACTTATCGTGAAGTTATGTATGTATGAACCCTCGATTCTATTGTCGCATCCAGACTTGATGGTAATGGGACTTCTTAGGAAGAATGCCATTAAAAAAAAAGAATTTTTAAAGTTTGTTCAGAAATGTCGGAAAAATGGATTAACATGCACAAAAAATATAAAAATGCGGTATGCATTTTTGGAATTCGGTTAATAAATAAACAGCCGCTAAGCTATTTGATACTATGCCAAAACTATATTTAAGATGCAATTTCTCTTTGTGGTGCAAGGGTTATCTGGCAGATGTTGCTAATTAATGGTAAGACCGCCTTTGTGTACGAATTAGAGTAAACTTTAACCAAGTTTAATAAAAACTGATAATCTTTTTCTTATTTTTTTTGTATCTTCACTCCCATATCCCCGAAAAGGTAGGCATAGGCGCTACCAGGGCACCTCAAAGATACAAAGTCTCACAATGTGATATGTGGCAAGCCTATCGCCAATCGGGCACATATCCAATCTCGAGCAACATTTTTTTATCAGAAAAGTGGAAAACCCATATTTTCTTTTTGTTGCCCGACCCGGGATTCGAACCTGGGACCTCATGCGGTCAAGTCCAACACCTGAACCGCTACACCAGAGGTTTTTATTATTGATAGGTTATCAATACCTACGATCCTCAGCTCACTTAGAGAAAAGTGGATCAGGGATTGAAGATGGAAGCATGTAAGCTAAAAAAAGTATATTCAGTCTTGCTTCAAAGATTTTTTAAATGTTATTACCTACCTAATTTTATAATCATCTTAGGAAACAGTTGTATATTTTTATTCCTTTATCAGATTTTAACCCCCGACGAAAACGAAATTTAAGTTTGATGTGTCTGTGTGTGTGTATGCACACACACACAGATGCATCAAAGTTATAGAAATGTATTGTAAGAAACAGTGCCATTACCATAAGTCTAAAACTAGTCAAGTTCACTTCACTTGTAAGCGTCCCCATAAATCATTTGTATGAAAACATTGAACAGCGCCTCTATTGTTAACTAAGAGAAAAAGGAAACTAAAAAAAACATTTTTAGGAAAAAAAAACTATAGATTTCGATACGTCAATTACCGTACATGAAGGCTCAGAGCTTTTGACAAACCAAAACATAAAGGCTCAGAGCTTTTAACATTTTGTCAAACCATTCAAAATATGTTAGCTATTATTATTTTTATTATTATATTATCACCTCTGTGGTCTAGTGGTTCAGTTGTTTTACTTGACTGCATGAAGTCCCGGGTTCGAATCCCGGGTCGGGCAACACAATGGAAATTGGGTTTTTCAAATTTGCTAATAAAAAAAACGTTGCTCGGGATTGGATATGTTTTGTGTCGGGATTGGGTAATGTTTATTTTCAATTTTCTATTAAAATAACGATGTTTCGCACGTCGCCAAACGCGTCGCGATTTCACTTTAAAAATCTTTATCCTCCATAAGCCTTTCCACAACCTGCTATCATGATGGTTGGGGCGTGAACATTTGACCGCTTTGTATAAGATTTACTTTCTTTTTACGAACTCTGAAACAACTTTCTTCACTAAGTACTTCTAAAACTTTCTTATAGAAAGAAGGGTTAATAAACTATTCAGAAGCTAGCATCGCATTGTCTATTTTTTTGTGATGCATACGTTTCTGTGGTTTCATTTTTTTTAAATACTTTTAACTAATTTTGGGGTTTTTAAACCATAAGTAATGTAACATTATTTAAATATTAACAAGCATTAAGATTTGACAAAAAAAATTGAAAACGTGTACTTTCGATTTTGTATTACAAATAACGTTGCCCGGGATTGGGTATGTGCCTGGCTGGCAATAAGCTTGCCACGTATCACATTGTGGGCGTTAATATCTTTGGTTAATCGTGGGTACCCTTTTTATGCCTCTGCCTACCTCTTCGGGGATAATGGGCGTGAAAATTTTATTTTCTGTTTTTTATCACACGAAAAACAAGAAACCTGAAACAAATACAACATTCCTGATGATAGGTTTTATCGTGTTAGGCTGGTTTCTCCATTCTCCATCTCCTTGTCCACCTGCCTCTCTGCCTAGTAGTTGGTAAGAGGCATGCCTAGGTTGAATCGGTCATTACAAGCAAGACTAGTGGTAGTAGGGTGCTGAGCAAGAAACATGCCCGGTGTAACAATCATAGATATTATATTATCTGTGATTAGTCATTACTTGTTGTCTATGCCTCTGATTCTGGTAACCCAGCGCTGATATTAATATGAGAGCTTCAATACCCTCCACCTCCCATGGCCCTACTAACCATCATGGTTATACGGGCCGAAACGCGGGAGGTACACGGGATCTGCTCTAAGGCTCTCTTTCCCGTGCACTTCTTGACTCCCTACAAGTTCTTTTTTTTTCTCAACCTATTGTCCCTTTGACCTCCTCCCCATTATGGGGCGGTCTGATCCTTACCAGTTGGGAACGACGTCACAATCGCGGCACTTGTTCGCCGACTTCCGAACTGCCTAATCAGCCATCTGACGTTTGAACCTCAAGGGGTCCGCGCCTCCTAAACCATGCCTGCGCAAATCCCGCGAACAGAAGTAGACCGGCCCCTCCTCCGTCCTCTCCAACCAATCCAGCATTATTTTTCGCGCGTCGGAATACATAATATGAGAGCTGTCATATAGTAGGCAAATAAAAGTAGACCTGAATAAGGACATGTAACTAAGTCTTAACGTTTTTTTTATTATCACTCCACAACTTGGCCTCTCGGAAATCCAGTTCCATTCCCAGTTACAAACAACACTCCCGGGTAGGTTATCCACCGCCTTACCTAGTATTTCTTCTTTGTAGGTTAGGTGTTTGTAGGTTTCCGCTGTGGTCTAGCGGTTTAGTTGTTGGACTTGACTGCATGAGGTCCTGGGTTCGAATCCCGGGTCGGACAACAAAAGAAAATTGGGTTTTTCCAATTTTCTAATAAAAAAAATGTTGCTCGGGATAGGATATGTGCCCGGTTGGCGAAAGGTTGGCCTATCACATTGTGGGACATAGTATCTTCGCCTTGTAGTAGGTACCCTGGTTGTGCCTCTGCCTACCTTTTTTTTGTTTGTTGTTTGAGGGACTAGCACACCTAGCTCTACTGACTAACCACAAAGCTTAGGTTCGATTCCAGACAGGGCAGGCATTTGTGTGATGAATATTTTTTTGTCATTCTTTCTTCGCGACTAAACCAAGAATCTTATTTGTTCTTGTTTTTTTACCAATGCTTTAAATTCCAATTCCTTTTTATCTCGCTTAAAGCATTACTTTAAGGGTCCATCTATGCTAAAATACGTCAGCAGTATAATGTTTTTTTCATACAAAGCAATCATGGATCTTGGTGACAAAAACACACAAGATTAACATGAATATGATTTATAAGACTAGTGTTTCCAAAGCACGATTTAGTTCACTTTGCTCGATAGAAAAAAATCAAAAAGGTACCCCTTTTTTTGAAAGCAAAACCCAATTGTCTACTTCAATTATGAAAATATTTACACCAGATTTAATATAGACATAGATAAATACGATACCTTTAAGATAATTGTTTCAGTTTTTATATTTTTTTCAATTTACTTTTATAGTGTCAAAAATAGTGATTTGTCGCTTAAGACGTTTACTTTAGAGCGCAATACTTCATAGTAATCATGGAACGGGGGAGTGCGGCGATTGGCTCTTCTGGCTGACTAAGTATGGGGCCTTAAAATAGTTCAGCGAGCGCTCCATTCACATTATGCCCTGAATACACTCTCGTTTCTATATCTGCGGTGTACCTTCCACCTCTGATAAAAGCAACAAATTATACTTATCTGACTACAACTACACTACACTACAGTACACTACAACTACACTAGTATTTCTATGAGTATGGTTGCTCAAGACTAACATAATTTGCTTATTTTGGGGTAAGATCAATATGTATATTTGTTTTAAGGATAAATGTTTTTAAAATTTTAAATTTGATACAAAAAAGAAAATAACAAAGTAAAAAAATCAAATATTAAATATACATACATATCTTTACGCCAAGTCCCTTACGGGGTAGGCAGAGAGTATCGAGTGTCAGACCTCACGATCCTGACAAACCTGTCTTGCTTCCTTCACAGTCATTACTCTTTTCATACAAACACGCCGGTTTCGGAGACTCTTGACACCACCCTCGGATAATATCCGATTGATCTGATCGTGAAATATCAGCCTTGGTCTCCCCGGGTACCTACATACCCTAAAGTACATATATTCACATTCGCATTGTATATCTGCTTTGTCAATCTTTCATCTGTCATTCTTTCCACATGACCGAACCAGCGGAGCATGCCATTTCGCATTTTAACACCAACACTTTCTTTCAATCCACTCTTTCTCGGATCTCACTGTTACGAATGCGGTCAGCGAGCGTTACACCACAGATTTTCCGTATATTTGTTTTTAGGATAAAATACGTTTTTAAAATTTTAAATTTGATACAAAAAAGAAAATAACAAAGCGAAAAAAATCACAAATTAAATATAAAAGAGGAAAAGTAAATTGTTCATAATGTGCACAAAACTGTCATAACGAACGCATTTTAACAGTCCATTTATTTAAAGAGGAATGGGGAGGAAATTGTTTAAACCTCAGTAAATTCTAACAAACCGACTTTGTTCTAATATATTTGATATTTTCCATCATCGGCGCTGGGTAAAACTTCAAAATAGTCATATTTCTTCCCGTGTTGGTCCGGGCTCCTTTGTAGAATAGTCTATCTGCCTTCCTGGCCAGGCAGCTCATAAAAGGTGAGCATAGGCTTTCCGTCACTAACAACGTAACATCTGACTAAGTGGTAGAGTTTAGCAGCGACTCGCCCGGATTGGTATCACCGCCTTACCTATTCCTACCGCTATAACGTCATGACGTGTTCCGGTTCGGAGGGTAAGATAGCCGGTAAACTTACTTTTGCTCGAGGCCTAACATCCCGGCCTCAGGTTGGCAACGCACCATCACCACCTTTGGTGTCTCTAGGCGGGGTAAATTTCTTAACATCAGGAAATCCGTCTGCTTGTTTGCCTTCCAATATCATTAAAAAAAATCTTGTAAAACACTTGTACTGTTTCACATACTATCTAACTTGTACTTTAATTAATTTAACTTAAAGCAGTTTCACTTATAACAGCGTCATCAGGGCTAAAACTTAAACTAACTTTAACTAGTTTTAGTTTTAGCCCTTAAGCGAAACCGGTAGGCTATTTATAAAATAATAAATTATAAATGATACGTAAAAGAGTACAAGTGTTTCTTTATTTAAAAATATGAAACCGACTTCGATTGCAATGAAGTTTAGTATTTTTTGCAATTTTTTCTATGCGATTTCATCTTCAAATCCAGATTTGGTGGCATGGAAAGGGCCACCTTCGAATTACACTATTTTAAATGAAAAAAGAACATTCAAAGGTTTAAGGATGCCGGAAAACCGATTAATGTAGTACCTACATACAAAAACTGTAGCAATAGATCATATCATCACGTCCTTTATTTTTCGATGTCAATTAAAAATTGCTTGTAAATTTAGGCTAGCAGTATGAAACAAATTTAGGCTTTTCTTTCTTTAAAAAATTGAAAAAAAATTACATTTCAAAAAAAATTGTGTGTGTAGGTACTTACGTACACGCGTTAGAAGTTATACTTCTTCGGCGTAATAAGATAAAAATATTTTTTCAAAAATTTTTATTTTGCCTTATTTTACATTTGTAGACAAAATGACACTAACCATAGAAATAAAGTCAGTTCTCACGAAAACATACGTAGATGTCCTTACTTTTACTTTGTTGGTACCTTTTTTTGAAAAACTAAAATGTTGTCTATAGCTAACTTCATCATGTCGGTTTTTCGTGACGGTGTGCGCGCGCAACGTAAAAATTTACCCTAATATTTTTTTTCCTAACGCGCCAAAAGAAGTATTACTTCAAAAATCAAAAAAAAAGTTGACGTTCACATCTGTCAATTTAGTTTGAGATTAAAAATAATAGACTTTAGGCTAATATGTGGCACTTACGTGGACGCAAGATTCAGTTGAAGACAACCAACTTTCACTGCAACTGGCTGATCATTGATTTCTGATGGTGTTGTACAAAAACTGTCCACTTTTAACATATGAGGCATTGTTCTGCGAAAAAAGAAAATCAAATGTTTTATAGTCACACTCTTGAAATGAGAACTCGAAGAGACTAGTGTCAGTGCTATGATTTATTCCCGGAAAGTGCCCCAGGGTCTAATAGGCAAATGAGCCAGTGGGTCGTGGAAGCGCTGGACTAGTGGGATAGTCGAGTGGCAAGCTTACATGCCTAACTACATCGACCAATTGCAAGGCTCGGGTTTGACCAACCACTGACACTTCGTTCGGGCCACTCGACCAATGACATAACCCCCGACTTTTTTCTTTAATTTTAATGTGTAATGCTTATTCTCGCTTTTTCTCGACAGTAGTTTACTTCTCCTTCCGAAATTGTTTTAAAGAAGGTATTAAGATATGTAAGTGCATTATATATGTCAATAACTTCCCTGACCTGCCTCGCAAAGTTTCTGAAAACACAACTTGCCTTTGTGGTTTTAACAATCTAGACTTTTTGTATTAATTAAAATATACACATTGTATGCAAAACCAACAAGCAGTTACCGCGTGTTTTCTTCTCGTCTACGAAATATTTTAAAGGCATTTAAACTGCAAAACCGATTTTAATTTTGTTTGCCAAATTCAATGTGCAAAAAATCAAATGTGCAAAAAGTTTATCTACAACTCAATTTTGTAGAAGTATCTTCACGGCCATATTCCCGAAGTGGTAGGCGGAGGCACAAACAGGGTACCGACGCGTAATCGAATACAACAAGTCCCACATAAAAAAATATTAATTTGTATATATAAATGCTTTAGCGAATATAGCGCTTAAATCTTTTCGTTACTTTTAAATAGAAAATTGAAAATATATATTTTCCATTTTTTTAAATCCGACCCGGGGATTGAATCTAGTACCTTTAGGAGTCAAGCCAAATGCCGGCCCGCTAGATCACAGAGTTGACGATAATTATATACCATACATTTTAATTTTGTTTATTAGACAATATAATTTAAGGAAACCTTCTACTAAATTTAATAATATAATTTAGTAGAAGGTTTTCTTAAATTATATTTTAATGATTACATGTCTTTACTACTCTCTAGAATACGAGTGTAAAATAATTTAAAAGTTGCAAAACTACAAAAAACTGCCTTCGATTTAAATAAGTATATCATACACATACAAAATAATTTAGTATTTTCCTTGATTTTCTTGGTATCATCATCATCAGATCCAGACTTCGTGGTAATAAGGTTATCTGGGAAGTCAACTCCTTCAAAAATATTTGTTAAAATCGGTTCCGTTAGACCGTGTTGGTCCGGGCTCCTTTGTAGAATAGACCATCTGCCTTCCTTGCCAGGCGTAAAGGCTCGTAAAATGCGAGCATAGGCTTACCATCACCAACACCGTGACATCTGACTAGGTGGTAGAGTTTCGCAGCGACTCGCCCGGATTGGTACCACCGCCTTACCTATTCCTGCCGCCGTAACGTCATGACGTGTTCCGGTTCGGAGGGTAAGGTAGCCGGTAAACTTACTTTTGCTCGAGCTTTTGGTCGAGCTTTCCTAACATCCTGACCTCAGGTTGGCAACGCACCATTACCGTATTTGGTGTCTCTAGGCGGCGTGAATTTCTTACCATCAGGGAATCCGTCTGCGTGTTTGCCTTTCTACAACATAAAAAAAAACAAGTGACTGAGAAATCATATGTTATCGTACTTTAAAAATATACAGTACTGTAACAGCTTGATGGATTTGCATACAATGTGTACATTTTAATTAATAAAAAACACTATTACCCGAGATCGGATGAGTGCCCAGTTCGCGATTTGTTTATTACCTATCACATTGTGGGACTAAATATTTTCGGCCAGTCGTGGGTGTCCTAGCTGTACCTCTCCCTATTTCATTAGAGATAAGGAACGTGAAGATATTTTAGTATTATCTCTTCTATAATGAATAGATAATACTTTTTAAAAATAGAAGAAACAAAGTTGAACAGAAACGAGCAAAATTGAATGAAATTAAAGAAAAATAGGACCGACGTTTATCTTCATTACCTTGAACGGCTTTCTCATTTCAGATTCATAAAGTTCTCAGCTGGGGAAAAATTTTACAATCATATATTTCAACATTTAAATGCAGTAAGGCTACAAAAACAATTTTTTATGTAATTGGCAGGCAAACAAGTAGACGGATTTCCTGATGGTAAGAAATTCACGCCGCCTAGTTACATCAAAGGTGGATATGGTGCGTTGCCAACTTGACATCTCGGATATTAGACCTCGAGCAAAAGTAAGTTTACCCGCTACCTTACCTTCCAAACTGGAACACGTCAACAGCAAGCACTGACGTTATGGCGGCAGGAATGGGTAAGGCGGTGGCACCAATCCGGGAGAGTCACTGCGAAACTTTAAAACCTACAATTTTATTTGGTTTAAGTGAACTAAGTGTAGTTTCACATGTACCACAACTATATTACGCTGACGAAATGTGGTTAAGCAAACATTAAGTGTAAAAAGTGTTACTGCAGTTTTGTGCAGCGCTTTATGAATGAATGAATGAATACACTTTATTATGCACCAACATTTACAAAATAATACACACTCTTTCACTTATCATCATATTTAACTTAGGTGCACAAAGGCGGTCTTATCACTTCAGAGCGATCTCTGCCAGACAACTTTCATCTTTTTATGGTGCCAGTCCACTTCTCTAGACATTAAAGTTGATACTCAAATCGATATTTCCAAATGAGCGCTTTGCCTCCAT
>NJDD01003757.1:120229-151739 GCA_002245505.1 Calephelis nemesis | reverse complement strand
TGTCAGATTGCGTTGTTGCTAGTGGTTGGGACGACGTAACATGCATTAACTGAACATATTCATAGATTTTTTAATTATTTATACGGGGTACGGGAATTATATATTTTATCACGGCCTTTGCGACTAGACCGAAATATTAATAAATAAAATAAAAATATGTCATGAGTATCGCTTGTCTATACTTCTATAGATGCGGTGCTTCAGTCCACTTCTCTAGACATTAAAGTTGATACTCAAATCGATATTTCCAAATGAGCGCATTGCCTCCATATTCAATCTTAAAAATGGAACCAAGTTAAATAAAGAATGGTTAACTGTTTTCTTGCTTGAAGAAATGTAATCGAGTGATTATAGAGATCAAACTCATTCAAACATGGGATATTGCGTGCGGGCGCGAGCTGCAAGTAGAGGAATATTTTAAAGTGGAACTGTTTGATTTTTTGTTTGTTTGCAACGAATAAGCTCCAAAATTACTGGACCGATTTCAAAAATTCTTTCATATTTATAATGCTACATTATCCGTGAGTGACAAAAGCTTTGTTTCATCAAAATTTGTGCAGTAGAAGCCAAGTTACGCAGTGGAAGCTGCGTGAAACTGCTAGTAAATAATTTAAAATGTTATTAATAAGTGATGATTAAGTTTAAAATCATATTGTCATAGAATTCGAAGGGCAGGTATTGTTGTATCGCTAATCGTTGTATTTATCAAGTAGTTGTATTGTGGTCGGTATCACTAAAATAATCGATGAATATTGTAAAAAGTGGTATGTGTAAATTCTCCTGCTCATTTTCAATACAAAAAAAAACAACCGGACACGTTGTGTGGTTGTGATATGGTTACAGTTCATGTAAATCAAGCCTTAAATACTTAAACTAAAATAGGACTACAAAGCGCCTGTTTTCAAATAAATCATCCACACATTCAAATTAGTTTATCCAGAAAAAAATGATTACCTCACACAAAAATAAAAAAAATTAAATAACGAACCATCTCATTTAGATATCCTCTTCCGCAAGAGATAATTATTTGTCGCAATTGTCGTCTTAACATTCATTACGCTTACTCTGCACGTTTTAAAGTGGAAACCTGGTGTTCGCTCCCTACTCTACCATCTTCGTCTTTTTCGCTGTCTCTATGATTACTGATATCTTGTATTCGTTTTCATACTTCTAGTACTATAAACGTAAAAAGTATTTATATTTGTATGTAGGTATGTTCCGTTTTCACTAAAAAACGATTGAGCTGATTTTATTAAATTTTAACACAGCGTTTTTGCAAGCTCTTATTTATTTCCACCTGTCCTGAAGTTTGTAATGGAATATTACAAGTTCAATTTGACCCACATCCTGCATACCAATTAGGCTGAAATTTTGTATGTATTCGTAAATGAGATGATAATTGGCAATTATTAACGCATGGAACTTTTCTGATAATGGAACCAGAGACATAGGAAATCCTAAAATTCCCAACAATATCCTCTCGTTTTTGAGCTTATTTCATATGTCTTGAATAGCTTCTCAAGTCTACTACAGGAGTTTTCTCTGAAGATTAAAAACAGTTCACTTGGTCGAAATTCGACCATAATAAATTTTAATATCTTGTTGATAAGAACACCATATTCATTTTTCAAGATCAACTACTTTGTTCCCAAACTTTTTAGTGTACCATCTGTGATCTTTTATCGTTATCATCAATATATTTGTTTGTGTGTGTCAAATGCGTGGTAGTGTGGGTAATGTTTTATTTATTGATTTAATGTACTTTATAAGCATTATTATTGAAAATTATTAGCGTTCTGCACTTCTCCTACACATAAACTATAAGTGTGCCAAATTGTATGCTCCTGCGTCCGCGCAATTTTCGTAAAAAGGGGTCCAAAGTTTTCTTCAACTTCAAAAAATTCAACTTGATATTTCAACGGGTTCTCATAAGATGTCTAAGCAACTTAAACACACGTGTGAAGATAGGGGCAACAGCTAGTTAGTAAGTATGTAAATGAGCCTTACGATATTCTGCTGCATGGACTACAAAATGCTTTAATTAAAGTCTAGACTCCGGGGACCGAGTCGAGCATTACGTAGGCGTAGTTCTACGAGTACTACGGCGTAGCATTCACATTCTTTGCTACTCTGAATATTTATTCACTTAACGGTTATAGCCTTTGAAGTCTAGGTCCTGTGTTGGCATCGACTACACGAGGTCGCGAGTTCAATTCTCGAGTAGGGCAACTCCAAAGATGTTTTTTTTAATTAAAGAATAGAAACGACATTGCCCTTGATTACTGCCGATTTGAAAATATTTTGCAAAGTACTCCATTGTGGGATATGCGAGTATATTTGAGTATTGGCAAAATGTGGGTGTTTTATGGGTGCATTTTCTGCTGATTAGGGACACGGGCTGAAGGATGATTTTTGTTTAAGAGCAGAGTATACCAAAAGTTTACCACGGGAGTGATGAGCACTGGCGTTATTATGACAGACTAGCTGTTGTCCGCGTGGTTAATGGTCCCACAGGATTTTTTTTGGAATAAAAACTATCCTATGTGTTAATCCAAGTTACCCTTTATGTGTCACGTGCCAAATTTCATGGAAATCGGTTCAGCAGATTTTGCGTGAAGGAGTAATAAACAAACATACAAACTTTCGCATTTATTATATTAATAGGATGTAGGAAAGACGCTGGTACTAGTGTAATCGGACTACTTGGTTGTTGTCTTGTGAACCGTAATGATCTTCAACAAGGGCGAGGATACAATTCGCCGGTATGTTTTTTGTATGTTTGTTAAGTGAACTGAAATGAAGAAGAGGTTATCAATACGTCCATATGTTTTTTGTATGTGTGTTACGCGAACCTAAATGACTTTCGAAAAGGAGAAAGTTGTCAATTCGTCAATATGTTTATTTATACGTGTGTTATAGTAACTTCCAAAAAGGAATAGATTATAAATTCGTCGATATGTTTATGTATGTATGTGTTATGCAAGCCGAAATGACTTCCAAAAAGGAATCAGTTATGGATTCGTCTATAATTTTTTTTGGATGTGTGTTTCGGAATTACTCGTCCAGGTTAGACGAAGTTGTAAATAGATTTAATTACTTTTTTGTCATCAGATCCCAGACAATTCGAAATCTGTGTTGATAATTTTAAGTTATGGATCTATCCATGTACAGTTTCAAATATTTAATATTTCCTTTATAATGATGACAAAACAGCCTCTAATATGTAGTTAACCAAATTTCAGAGAATGATCCGTATTCATACAGTACTACTACCTAAATTATGCGCTTCGGCTTGACACTTTTTACTCTTTTTACACTTTATACTTTTATTTTTGAATTGGCTGACCTAATCTAAATTTAAGCGAAATGATTAATTATGTGTTATTACAACTCTAGATATTTTTAAAATACATTCGGATTTCCGAAGCTTGACGAATGTAGTCGAAGCGCATGATTTAAATTTTAAATAGTACTACTGTAACTGTTTTTATGATAGAACTGTAGAAGAGTGAATTCTGTACATTGTAGATGGCAAAAAATAAAAAAAATACATGCAGACAATCAGACCAAGGGCAGCAGAATACATTTTTAGATTTCTTGTCTGGTTGTCTATCATGACTGCGATTCACGCCGAATCTACTAAACCAATCGTGGGAATATTTTGGCTAGTAGATACTGTATGTTTCGAAGAAGGTCACACTTTATAACGGGGTTTTTTGGGATGAAGTAAAAGTCAAAATGATTGATTAACGCGTAGGCTGATTTAATTAATTTGTTTTTTTAATTGTAGTAAATACTTTGTAAATTGTCCCATATTTTTTGGTCATTAGTCTTGTAGTTTAAAAATTACAGACATAACAACACTCAATACATAGTGACCAAATCATTTGATACATTTGAACGTATCTACAAGTCATCTTTCATATACATACATATCTATACGCTAAGTCCCTCCTGTATCATAGACAGAGACTATCGAATGCAAAGTGAACGAAGTTCGCGTGTCAGCTAGTATTTAATAATGCACTTTTTTATGAACTTAGTTTTAATAAAATTATAGTAGGTTTCTTGCAAATTTATTTTACTTTAGTTTTCGTCTTTTTTAGCGTTCCGTACCGAAACGGTTAAAACGGAAACCCTATTACTAAGCCTCCGCTGTCTGTCTGTTTGTCTCCAGGCTGTATCTCATAAATCGTGATCGCTAGAAAGCTGAAATTTTCACAAATTAAGCATTTCCTTTGCCGCTATAACAACAAATACTAAACATTAAAAAATTTAAATGTTAAGGGGGGCCATAAAATAAAAGTGTTTATGTAATATTTTTTTGTTCAATATCAAAATCGGTAAAAGTCAGATGTTTAAAATTTTCACAGAATATTTACTTCTTATGTAGGTATGTTACTTCAAAAATAATAATAATAATAAAGTTAATATTAAGTCCTTAATAATTAAGCCCCCCGGCTCACATACAACGTAATTTTGTACAACGTAACAAAAACGTAATTTTTAAGCAATTTTTACTCGATCTTAATAAACAGATAGAAACTTGAATATTTGTAAGTAAATATTTAGAAATATATTAATTACAAAAACAAATTTCTAATTGAAGACATAAGAACTCACAAAATGAAAATAATCCGTGCATCTAAACGCCACGCCGCGGAGTGGTGGTGGCGCGAGCGCGAGGCGGTTGTTAAGCAACGGCCGCGCGAGTAGCGGGGGAGGTATCATCACGGAGCGAGCCATAGCTGCGCGTATTTGCTCGAGCGTCAACATGCTACCCGGATGTGTATCGAAAGACCTATAAGTTTGCAATTTACTACTTGATTGTAGTACGGAACCCTTCTTGCGCGAGTTCGACTCGAACTTAGCTGCTTTTTATGTTAGGGGACAGCAAATAAGAAACACGGCTCTCATGATGGTAAGAGACTAACGTGACCTACAGATACTATAGATAGATCACTGTTCTGTGACCAAGATGATGGGCGTATTGTGCAAGTCTACCGGCTAAACTACTCTCCAGACCGGTACATGACAGAATTATTATGGCTGCAGGAAGAGGTAAGGCGGTGAAGACCTACCCAGGCAAGTTGCTGCACAGCACTCTACCACCAGTAGTCTAGTTGGTACTGACCCATATTTTAACCAGTGCTCGCCTCTTACGAGCTGCCTGACAGAGAGGCAGAATGGTCTATTCTACTCTGCAGATCCGGAATAACAAGAGGTATCCCTCAATATATAAAATAACATGTTCTGACTGACTGATTCATCATCGCGGAGCAAAAACTGTTATAGTCACTGCCATGAAATTAGGTGAGTGGGGTCGTTTTATTTTAGGGGAGAAATTCTTTTCTTAAGGGGGTCAAATAGGGGTTAAAAGTTAGTATAGAAGACCGTCATTTTTTAAGTTAGAAACATGAAACTTTATTTTTGAGCTACTTATTAAAAATTAGTAGATACGTTTAAGGGTATGAAACAGGCGTTGAAATTTTGTATAAACGTATTTATTAAAGGGCCATTGATTAAAAATAGGAAAGTACGTTAAAAAGGAATAAATTATTCATACAGTTTTTAATTTATCTTCAGTTAAGTAAACATATTAACTGTTACGCAAGCGAAGCCGCGGTGAACAGCTAATACCTGAATATTTATTGGGTTTTGAGTTAAAACTTAAATGAAAATGAAAATGCAAGCGCCAATTTGTAAAAGCTTTAATAGACACGAGTTACAACTGGTTAAATACTCACTACTTTATTAATTAACGTCGGGAAAGTCAAGCTTTACTGAGTGAATTCCTTTGATATTAATTAAAAAGTTTTAATTTGAATACTTTTGCAGTTCAGAAAAATTGAATGAAGTATTTTTAATGAAATGCTTTGATCTCTCAATCATGATTTTTATGGATTCTTGTAGAGATATTAATGAGTCTGTGGGCCATTACTTTAAAGCACTAACATTTTATCTGTGACTTGGACAACATAGATTTTTGTTAATGATTTTGGAAGGCAAACAAGCAGACAGATTTCCTGATGGAAAGAAATTCACGCCGTCTAGAGACACCAAAGGTGGTAATGATGCGTTGCCAGCACGAGGCCGGGATGTTAGGCTTCGAGCAAAAGTAGGCTTGGAGTGTAAGGTAGCCGACCTTACACTCCAAGCCGGTACACGTCATGACGTTATGGCGGCAGTTATAGGTAAGGCGGTGGTACCAATCCGGGTGAACCGCTGCGAAACTCTACCACGTAGTCAGATGTCACGGTGTTAGTGACGGTAAGCCTAAGCTCGCCTTTTACAAGCTGTCTGGTAGGAAGGCAGATGGTATATTCTGCAAAGAAACCCAGACCAACACGGGGAAAATGTTTTTAAACAATGACCAGTACACGTAGTCTAAAATATAAATAATAAACTTTTTTGTTTTACTTCACATACACAGCGTACAAAGATTAAATTCGAATTTTTTTTAATCCACTTTTTCAAATCACTAAAGGACCGGGTTCCCTTATCTATACCTTATTAATAAATCTGCTAGCTACATTTTCTAGTCTATAGCTAATATTTTTTATGTGATGTTAAATGGAAGGATTTATTCTGTGTGGAAAAGGTTTTTGAAAAAAAATCAAAATTCATTTTGGTCTTGTTTTTATTTAGATATCGTAGGTATATTAGATGTACAGAACATTGTCTAAAAATTTAAACAGTTTTTTGGATGAACCTCTTAAAAATTTAAAATTTTATTAAAATCGGTGAAATGGTAAACCATAACCGGTTAAGGCCCCACACTTAGTCACCCAGAAGAGCCAATCGCCGCACTCCACCGTTCCATGGTTACTATGATATATTGCGCTCTAAAATAAACGTCATAAGCGACAAATTACTATTTTTGACACTATAAAAGTAATTTAAAAAAAGTATAAAAACTGAAACACTTATCTTTTAGGTATAGTACTTATCTATGTTTATGTTAAATTTGGTGTCGATATTTTCATAATTGAAGTAGACACTTTCAAAAACGGGTTAACTTTTTGATTATATTCTATCGAGCAAAGTGAAATGAATCGAGTTTTAGAAACACTAGCCGTATGAAGCACATTAATGTTAATTTTGTGTATTTTTGTTACCAAGATCCATGATTGCTTTGTATGAAAAAAACATTATACTGCTGACGTATTTTAGCATATATGGACCCTTAAACTGTCGAAACGTAACAGACTGACAAAGTTGCATTTTTAATATTAATATCGATGTTACCCACGGCTACTATTAATAGATATTGGGGTAAAATTGGTATATGTGACTCCCCAGCTTTCTTACTGTCTCCTTGCGTCAAAATTACACCTCATAAACGTTTACTTGCGATTTAGAATGACAAAAAATCGCACTTTGAATTTAAAATACTAAGAATTCGTTTTACTTTAAAATATTTATAACATTGAAATTAATAATTTTCAATAACTTCCAACAAACGCTACGTGTTATGTAGCTGGAAACTATCTCGATTAGGACAGCTTTCTAACAAAAAATCCACATCAGAATCGGTCCATGGATCCGTTCAAAAGTTATGATGCCACAGGAAGGGCATATCCACATATGTACGTCAAGGCGTCGTCAACATATAAAAGTTCCATGTCGTGATGTGGTACGATAATGTAACATGCACGTCACTATTTCATTGGATCGGTGAACCCAGTATTATGTTTTCGTATCTTATTCATCCTCTGTGTCCGCCTCTTTGACAATACCAGAAGCATACACAATATGGTTGTAGCGCCGTGACATGCATTTTGACGATGCAGTAACATTACCGCACTGTTCTACGTTGATGACGTCGTGAGTCGTGGCGTGGTAATGTGGACAGGCCCGCATATACACGTAAACACAGACATGACCAACCAATACACCGGTTTTTTTTTCGTTGAGGTTTAAAACTGTATTATAAATGTATCGCAGTTTTCAATTACTTCATTGTTTTTAGTATAGTAAGGCAAATAAGCAAGCTCTCTGATGGCAAGAATTAAACTTTGCCTTTGAACACATAAGATCTTAATAGTCTGGTACCAATCTAAGGCGGAGATCTTGAGCTTTAAGCATAAATTTACGCGCTTTAGCCTTCAAAAACAACAGTTGCGTTATTATCACAGCTCTTGACTTTATTTTCTCATTCTTAAACAATAGAGTTTAGGGAGATAAAATAAATGGTTGGTGTACCTCGAGGCTCTAATCTTAGTCCATTTTTATTTCTAAGACTTAAAAGACTTATTTTGTACGCATGGGATAGCCATAAA
This sequence comes from Calephelis nemesis, assembly GCA_002245505.1. NCBI lineage: Eukaryota > Metazoa > Arthropoda > Insecta > Lepidoptera > Riodinidae > Calephelis > Calephelis nemesis. Next base: position 143,457 of record NJDD01003757.1, on the reverse strand, counting down.
TTTTATTGTTATGGATGACACTTTAATTATATTTAAAATAAAAAGACAATAAGGTACATATGACGAAATTAACAATACCATACCTAAATTTGTACATTGGCTCACAGTTAATTTCTTCTTTCAGATTTTTTTTAAAAACGTCTAAACTAGATTTGGTTGAGTTAACTAGGTTGTGAGGTATAAAAATCGATAGTAAAATATAATTCGGCTCTCATATTGAGAAGCTGGCAAATAGAATTAGTTCATAAGCAGTTGCAGGTAAAAAAATAAGACCATTAACTGATGCTGTAATAGCCCGTATAGGATATTTCAGCTATTTTCGTAGTCTAATGTCTTATGGGATTCTTCATAGGGGTAATTCTGCAGATGTAAATACTGTATTTGTGTTACTTATAAGAGCTATTAAAGCTATTTATAACCTAAATGTAAGCGATTTCCTTCGAGAAAAGGTCAAAGAAATAAATATTTTAACCTTGAGTTCTCAATACATTTATGGGAATCTAATGTATGTTAAAAGAATTGTTTATGTTTGCAGTAAAAATTATACCTACTAGTTTCTTTCTATTGTGAACATACACAATTTTTATACCGAACTCGTATGTCCAATGGTAAATTCATTTTGGGCTAATGTATACATGTCTACTATAAGCCGCAAAGTCTTATAAGAGATTTCTATATTTAAATAACTTAAGAAAATGTACAGAAACAAAATTATCTAAGTAAGGCTATTACAAAATCTCTGACTATTTAGAAGACGCACTTACTTGGAAATAGACGCTTCAATCTCGCACTGCAATTTGTAATGTACTTTTTTATACTTTATACTTTTTGTTGCAGTTGTGTTGTGTATATTATGTAAAATAAGATTGTAGTTTGCATATTTTATTATTATTATTAACTCTTTATTGTACACAACTGATATTACAAAACAAACTTAAAAGCAAAAAAAAAAGTACAAAAGGCGAGCTTATCACTATATAGTATAAAACAAAGTCGCTTCCTCTGTCCCTATGTCCCTTTGTATGCTTAAATCTTTAAAAATACGCAACGGATTTTGATGCAGTTTTTTAAATAAATAAAGTGATTGAAGAGAAAGGTTAATACGTATATTTCATAGCCGTGCGAAGCGGGGGCGGGCCGCTAGTCTCTAATAAATGTAATTTCTTACAGTCAACCCGTAAAGGAAAGTATTAAATGAAATAAGTAGTTTGTAGTTTCTAATGTTACCATTAGTTTTGGAAAGACATTAGACACGCTCGCTGACTTTTATTCGCTGGACCTTCTCAATGTGTGGCTGCGATTCTATTAAAAATATAAAAATGTTGAAGCGCACAAATACCACTAGTTATGATCCACGTGAATAAAGACTTTTTTCTGATTTAGGTTTTAATTCTGAGTAATGAGTACAAACATTTTAGCAATTGGAAAAGATGAGGTAAAACTATTAATCCATGACAAATTACAAAAGAATTTTATACACATTTTTTTTAATTTTGTTTGTGATAATAGAAGGCAAACAAGCTGACAGATTTCCTGATGGTAAGAAATTAACACCGCCTAGAGACACCAAAGCTGGTAATGGTGAGTTGCCAGCCTAGTGCAAACGCAAGTTTGCCAACTACCATACTCTTCAAACCCAAACCCGTAAACGACAAGCAGGACGACAGGAATAGGTATGCGGCAGGAATAGATGGTATCAATCCGGGCAAGTCCCTGCGAAACTCTAGCACCTAGTGTTAGTGACGGTAAGCCTATGCTCGCCTTTAACGAGCTGGCTGGCAGGAAAATAGATGGTCTATTTTGTAGAGGAGCCCATACCAACACGGGGAACGTAATATTTAGTAGTAATCAAACTCCTAAATGACTTCAAAATGGTATTTACAAATCCTGTCTCCGCGTTTCAAAAAAAAAAGTTACTAACATAGTTCCTTCTGTAGAAATCGCACCGAAAACAAGGTCGAAAGTTTCATTAGATAGAAACTCCTAAAACTTCCCATTGTATGTGAGGAAAAATTATCCATACGTCAAATTTATGTAAATAGTTAGGGCGTGTTTATACAACGACAATAATTTTTTTATGATATTGTAAGGCAAACAAGCCGACGAATTTCCTGATGGTATCTAAGAAATTCACGCCGGCTGGAGACACCAAAGGTGGAAGTGGTGCGTTGCCGACCTGAGTCCGGGATACAATACAATACAATAACTCTTTGTTGTGCACCAAATAAAGATAAATTACAAATACATCAAATAAAACTTAAATTATAAGATACACAAAGGCGGCCTTATCGCCAAATCAGCGATCTCTTCCAGGCAACCCTCAAGTAAGGAACAAGATTTAACAGAATAGTGCTTAATGGTGCTCTTAAAAATATAAAAGTGCATCTACTAATAGACAAAATAAGTCGTCCTTAAAGCAGAAACCTGTTTTAATTATAGGTATTAGAATTTAGAACAAGCTATATAAGTATTAAAATCACAGTAAACGCAGAAAGTGACGCTTTAACATACTTTTGAAAATATTAATACTTGGAGCTCTCCTGACATCTACGTGAAGAGGATTCCAAAGCCATACTGCTTGCGAGGTAAAAGAGCGGCTATAGTAATAAGTGTTACGAGAGGGAACTTGAAGAGTAAAATTATCACTGGACCTGAGAAATTTTACCTCACTGTTACAGAACTTAAATCTCTCCTTTAAATAAATCGTCGCAAATGGATAAAAAAGAATAGAGTATAGAAGAGACAGGATATGGCAGTTTCGGCCAACGTTAATAGGCAACCATTTGAGCTTAGCACGAAATTCGGAAATGTGATCATATTTACGCAATGAAAATATGAATCTAATACAAAGATTTTGAAGACGCTCGACTTTATTTATTTGCTCAACAGTAAGATTTATATAACTAGCGTCAGCATAATCTAAGATTGAAAGTAGCAGGGAATCAGCAAGCATAATCTTGGTAGGAATCGGGAGCAAAAAGCGAAGACGTTTCAACGAATTCCAAGCACCAAAAATTTTCCTACTGATGATGTTAGGCCTCGAGCAAAAGTAAATTTAGAGACTACCTGACCTGAGAGTTATGGTGGCAGGAATGGGTAAGGCGGTGGTAACAATCCGGGTGAATCGCTGCGAAACTCTACCACCTAGTCAGATGTCACGATGGTAGTGACGGTAAGCCTATGCTCGCCTTTTACGAGCTGCCTGGCAGAAAGGCGGATGGTGTATTCTGCAAATGAGCCCGTACCAATACGGGGAAAGAATAAGTAATAATAAGTACTAACCTACTCATAAAAGTAATAATATGATATACTTAGAGTATTTTTATTTTAGCACTTACCCTGTGCTTAGGTTAAATTTCGCCAAATTTCAAAAAAAGGAAAAAATTTCGCAACTGAACTTGAACCCTCAGTATCTCAAATGGTTAGAGCATTCTTTGGCTTGAGACGAATATGTACAGGTTCAAATCCTATCTAGGGTGAATTTTTTTCTTTCTTTAAAATTCTTGGTTGTCGTGCCAATTTGGGAACACTTAATAATTGAGGGTAGGAATTAAACGCTTTGACACTAGTTTAAATACGATGACAGTATTAAGCAGGTAAAAGTACGATGAATAAATGAACAATACAAACATTTTGTTAGAATTAGTGGCATTTTCATAATGATTAGTTGGAATTTTTTATCAGAACACACGCGGCGGCAAGTACAATGTACTTAAATTATTATAATAAATACAAACAATAAATATCACTTTACTTTATCGTACTTGAAGCTAGTAAATAATAAATGATTTAAAGCATTTTACGATTACATACATACATACATATCTTCACGCCAAGTCCCTTACTGGGTAGGCAGAGAGTATCGAGTGACAGACCTCACGATCCTGACAAACCTGTCTTGCTTCCTTCACATTCATTACCCTTTTCATACAAACACGCCGGTTTCGGAGACTATTAACACCTTCCTCGGATAATATCCAATTGATCTGATCGTGAAATGTCAATTACATATAATAAGAATATTAGTTTTTGTTATACCCGAAAGTTTACTGTACCAATTCGAGTACAGCGGCCACACGTGTAACTAGTTTAAATCCTTGCGGCAAAAATGACCTATAAAATATTCAAGGTGAGAAATTTCAACCAATGAAATGTTTTTATCGAGAATATATCCTGCGACGAACCCACCCAGCTTCAATATTTACTGTGGTAAATCTACAACTTCTAGTACAGATCCTTTAGGAACCGGATTTGTTTAAATGTTGCTAAATAAATTGACAACAGATCCCGCGAATCACAAAGTTTACTTCGATAGCTTTTCCCAAGCTATGATCTGCTGAACGATTTGCATCAATTGGGTTATCGTGCTATAAGAAGCGTTTGCGAGAAACGTACTAAAAATTCCCATTGACATACGCTATGGTTATGACGAGATAAGCAAGAGGAGAGTTTGATTACAGGTTCGATTAAAAACACGAAATGTTACTGGTTCGCTGGAAAGACAACAGCATTTACACGATGACCACAAACTATGCTACTTATGAACCGATGGGAACTGTAAATAAATGGTCTGCAGAGAAGAAGCAAAAGGCTGAAATGACGATCCCAAAAGTATTCCAAAATGATAACAAGGGCAAGTGTGGAGTCGATGAAATGGATCAATCCATTTCACTTTACAGAATCAGCATTCAAAGTAAAAAAGGTGGTGCGTATTGTATACCTTCATGATTGATATGGCAATAGCAAGTGCTTGGCAATTACATGTTCAGGCTAGGAAAGAACCCATGGATCAGCCACTGTTTCGACGAAGTATAGCCAGATTATATCTAAAACAATCACCCCTAAGACACTCTGCTCGACTTTCATTATCTAAAACAGAGGGTCTGCAACTAAATGGCGCCGATAATGTATCTGAAAGCTTCCGAAACTAGTACGCTGGGTAATTTGCTATATTAGAAGCTATTGGGGCTGCAAGAAATCCAAGAAAACACTCTTAAGTGGCCACCGTGCCATTTTGGGAACAACCCTTCAGATTCTTTAAAAAAAAATTTTAGATTTTTTTCTCATTCACATCTTTATTTGTTTCCAATATAATAAATAAATGGACACGTTTTCAAATAAAACCTTGTAGTTTTGTTTTGACCATTAATGGGTGAGTTTTATACTATCAAAGCTTCTTTATTATATAGTTAGATTAATACTTAACGTGGTCGATGGCACTCCATAATCTCTGCCTACCCCGTAAGAGATTTGGCGTCAAGATACGTATGTATGTAAGTATGATACTGAAAATTGCACGGACTCCAAAATATTATTCACTAGCCGCTTTGAGTATTAAATTAGTCTAACGCGCACACATACACGAACGTACACACACACACACACTTATATTTAATAAATATCGATTAATTTAAAAATGTTAATTTAACTGTGGATGGCCCGTAAGTTAAGATTAAGTAAATCCAATTATGAAATATGGTCGCCACGACACGACTAGGCGTAGCCTAGTATGGAGACCGCTGGAAATACCAAATTTTGTGTTAAATTATATTTTTGCGTGTTAAATTTTGAATAAACTAAAAAAAACTAGTTTAGTAGGTACTCAAAGACTAGCCAACTTCAAGATAATCGTTCCACATGGCAGCTATTAGCAGATTGTATGAAAAAAATGTCTGTTTTATTTCCTATTTTTCTGACTACCCAGTGTAGATTTTGCCGCTGTGGTCTAGCGGTCCAGGTTTTTGACTTGATTTCAAGATGTCCCGGGTTTGATTTCCGAGTCGAGCAATAAAAAGAAAATGTGGTTTTCCAATTTTCTAATAAAAAATATTTTTCGGGATTGGATATGTGCACGGTTGGCGATAGGCTTGCCACCTATCACATTATCGGACTTAGTGTCTTCAGCTAGACGTGGGTGCCCTGGTTGTGCCTCTGCTACTGCTTCGGGAATATGGTCATGAATATACTTACTCATATATGTGAACATATTATGTAGGATGATAAACGTTCAAGTGTTTCTGCACATTCTGAGTTTTAAGTTATGAAAGTAAGTTGAACCATTTTCACTGAGAGCTTTATATCTGTAATTCCTAAAGTGCATAAGTTATGACCTGGAAATATTTACGGGACAATCTGTGAAGTGGGTAGGAGTACAAGAAAATAAACGAAAAAAGAAAAAATGAAATTGAAAATAAAGTCTAAAAAAAGATGAATGAAAAGATATCTTTGTGCCTTTTTTCAGTCTCCCACGGGAACTCCAAGTAAACGGGATAAAGGCGTCCTGTAACGTTACTCGGAAAAATACACTTTTGAGTTTACGTTGTTTTTTAAATACTTTATTTCACGTTTCTTATTTTGACGTGACGACGTCTTAAATTAGGTTGCAGCTCGGAGTCACTCATGAAAAAGTGTAACGCCCGGTAACGTTACGATGAGTCACCGAACGAGAGAGAGAGGCCCACCGGAGCGGCGAATGCCTTGCGTCTCTCTCCCACTCTTTAATAATATTCATATCAATAAATATTCTACCGAGAAAAAGACGTTGTCACGTAAAATCTTCTCCCGTAAAACCGACATTACAGGCAACCATTTTTTTTATTTGTTTTAGTTTGTTTTAAAACCCTGACGAAAAAAAGTTGTTTAATAAGTTTGAGGTGTCTGTGTAAGTTTGTCAATAGCATCATAACTCCTAAGCGAATAGACCAATTTCGAATCGATTTTTTATGTGAAAGCTGACATGATCTTTCTAGTTGTGCTTTTCCTGACGAGCGGAAAGAAGCCACCGTAATAGGAATTCACAAACCGGGAAAACCCCGTAACATTGCTAGGAGTTACCACCCGAGTCTCAGACCCACTCGCCTAAAGATAGTCGTAGCCGAGAAACGTCGTAGTAGATGAGCAATCCGGTTTCCGGGCAGCCTATTCATATACAAATCAAGTGCACCGCCTCACGGAGCACGTATTAGGCGGCCTGAAAAGACATCGCTCCATATGCACGAGAGTTCTATTCTTAGACGTGGCCAAGGCATTCGATAAGGTCTGGCACAACGGCTTAATCTATAAGCTCTATCAAATGGGACAAACAGACTAGTAATTATCATACTAGACTACTTGTCGAATCGCAGATTCAGATTTCGTGTAGAAGGTACTCTATCTAGCAGTAAGCCCCTACAGGGTTGAGTACCGCAGGGCTCAGTGCTCTCACCTTTGCTATACAGCCTGCACACAGACCACGTACCACGATCGCCGGGCGCCCACGTAGCTCTTTTCGCGGACGACACGGCTCTATATACGACCAGCCATAGCGGATAATTTGTAGGCAAAACCCGCCGTAGAACGGCCATTCTCTTGGGCGAAAGGTTTAGGAAGTGGCGAAAAGAAGTAAACTCCGACAAAACTGCTCTAGCACTCTACGCTTTTACAATCAAATATTATAATAAAAAGCACACAGTTTACACTTTAGCCCAGAAATAGAGGTAACTTGAACGACCCGCAATTTATTTTTGACTTTTACGTTAGGTGCACGTAAAAGCGTATTTTTTAGTGTTTTTTAAATTATTAATTTATTTTACGATTATATTTTAAATAGTTTTGCGTTTTGATTAGAATATTTAAAAAAAAGTTACGGTTAGTAAATAATCCGATAGTTAACCATTTAACTAAATAGAATAAAATGTTGTGTCTATGTAGTAGAAAAAAACTTAGTTTTTTTTAATAAACCGGCCTTTTCTGAAAAGGTTAATGAATAAAGAAAAAGCCAGAAAGAACTGCCAGAATCCTGTGATTTGGCACTTGATACTGTCTGCCTACTCTATAAGGGACTTGGCGTAAAGATGTGAATATGTATATGTAAAGCTATGCAAATTGAAAGTTCAGTTTTTGATAAAATCGCAGACATGCAAACTCTGAAGTTTAAAGTGGTTTTTTTTCATGATAATGGAAGGAATACAAGTTAACGGATTTCCAGATGGTAAGAAATTCACGTCGCCTAACGACACCAAAGGTGGTAATGGTGCGTGACCAACCTGAAGACGGGATGTTAGTCCTGGAACAAAAGTAAGTTTACCAGCTATCTTACCCTCCGAACCGGAACACGTCAACGGCAAGCATGGACGTCATGGTGGCAGAAATTGGTAAGTACCAAACCGGACGAGTCGCTGCGAAACTCTACCATCTAGTCAGATGTCATGGTGTTAGTGACGGTAAGCCTATTTTCGCCTTTTAAGAGCTGCCTGGCAGGTAGGCAGTTTGTCTATTCTGCAAAGGAGCACGGACCAACACGGAGAAAAGGGGGAAGTAAGTTAAAAAAATATCAGTTCATATCTTCGAACCAAGACTCAACCAAGGTTGGGACAGAGTGTAGCGATTACTAATATTCAGGAGTGTAAATTTTGCAATTTTGCAAATGCCTGCCCCCGTCGGGAATCGAACCCGAGCCTCGCGGTTGTTCGATGTAGTTAGGCGAGTACGCTAGCCACTCGACCAACGAGGCGGTCATATATAATATAGGCGGTCAGATATATAGATAAGAATTATTATTTAACTACCGAACGACATTGCAACTATAAACTTACTTACTTAGTGCTAGGTACTCAATTGGCTTATTAATAGGTAAATGGAAACAAAAAAAGAAATAATATTTATTTCCTTTTCAGGAGCATATTTTTTACATTGTGGTATGTAAATACGTTTATTCCTAATTTAAGTTAACTCTGTATGTTTTTTACAAGATTCATTATCATTTAAAAAAATTGTTCAGATTAAATTCAAACCATTTTCTTCACTTTAAAGTGAGCACTTGAAAGATGTGATTGATATTTTTAATGCCAATGATATACATTCATATTTAGTTCAAATATTTTTTTTTCTGGGAATGTACAACAAAATGTTGACAATCAATCAATATAAAATTGGATGCATGAGCAAGCATGAGAACTGACGTCACTTTAAATCGACGACAAAATGAGCATAGACAAAAATGTCGTTATCTCTTTCGGCGTACATAATATCAACATTCGTTAAAAAGAGACAAAGGGATGTTTTTAACTTATATGTGGATTCCAACGGTATTTATACAACAAAATTTGCTATAGGACATTGTTGCACCTCTTTATATTTTCCTATTTTTATGATTGTACCCGTAGGTACCCGGGGAGACCAAGGCTGACATTTCACGATCAGATCAATCGGATATTATCCGAGGGTGGTGTCAAGAGTATCCGAAACCGGCGTTTTTGTATCAAAAGGATAATGAATGTGAAGGAAGCAAGACCGGTTTGTCAGGATCGTGAGGTCTGGCACTCGATACTCTCTGCCTACCCCGTAAGGGACTTGGCGTGAAGATATGTATGTATGTGTATCTGTATATCTCCCGGGTTGTACTCGCGAATCAGAAAACGTCTGAACGGACTTTAAGTGGCTGAAGTATCTGCACATAAAACGCCATTTTGAGCAGGTTCTAAAAAGTGTGGAACGTTTAGTATTTCTGATTGAGAATTTTAACTAAACAAATAATATTAACAAAATGTTATAAAAATGTAAGTGTAGAATTTAATAACATTACCATTTTCGGTAGTTTAATTCGGATTTTGACTACTGACCAGATAAGTAGGTACATTTGATATTTTCCATCGTCGGCGCTTGGTAAAACTTCCAAATACTCATATGTTTAAATGAAAAACATTTGTATTGTTTTACGTATCTACTATTACTAGCCTAGCGGTTTTGCTTATAACAGCACCATCAGGGCTAAATCTATATATTAGGTAGGCTAAGCTATTTATAAAATTATTTATAAAATAATAAATTATACATGATACGTAAAACAGTACAAGACAGATTAGTGTTTCTTCATTCAAAAATATGAAGTTAGGTTGGTCAAACTGTTCATACTAAGCTGTAACGTCAATCATGTGTACATTTTTGTGGTTTTTTTTATGATATTGGAAGGCAAACAAGCAGACGGATTTCCTGATAGCAAGAAATTCACGCTGCCTAGAGACATCAAGGGTGGTAATGGTGCGTTGCCAACCCTGAGGCCAGGATGTTAGGTCTCGAGCAAAAGTAAGTTTACCGGTTACCTTACCCTCCGAACCGGAACATGTCATGCAGTTATGGCGGCAGGAAAAACGATATGTCTCAAAAATAACCTTGCTCTGACCTCCGGGTAATAATGTGTAAACGTTCTGAATTTCGCCATGATTGATCCTTCTGTTTAGGTCTGATATCGATACAGCGGTTCATGCTACAGAAAGGCGCAATGAAATATGTAGCTTGGATAAATGGGATCCATGATATATCGCTATATACGCATTGTACGCTGCTATGCATTATTATAGACCTATCCCAACATTACTTTGATTTCATCGACATCTGTAGTCTAGAGGTCTGGTATTGGTCTTTACTTCATGGAGTTCTGGTATCGCTTCTCTCCCAGAGAAGAATAAAAAGAAAATGGATTTTTTTCAAATTTCTTGAAAAGTTGCCAAGATTGGATGTATGCCCGATAGGCGATAAGCTTGCAACCTATCACATTGTGTTTCTGACCTCGTCAACTTGACGTTGTTGCTCCGCCGCACTGTGATTCGCCTAGAACAAGCTAGGTAGACAAAAGTCACTGTCTAATTTCCAGGAATTGATCATTAAAGGTCGTTAAGTACAACCCCATGATACCATTTCCAAGAATTGTTTGTGCCATAATCCCGTTATGACTCACTAATGACGGGTGAAAGGGTAAGTGATAAGGAATCGTACTTATTTTGTAAACATTGGACACCACCTCATGAGTTACTCAGTGAACACACCAGTTTTTTTGTACTATGGATATTATGACTAAAGGTAAGAACATTACATTTACATATGAATATTAGTCTTTACAACTAGTAAAATTTAACCGTCTAATATAAAATCTTGAAAAAACCGATTTTTTTTATCTTTTCTAATATTCGTGAGACTGCATCTTTTTCTCTCCATATGTCTCCAGGCTAGCTTTTATATATAACGTAGACGTAACTGTAAACTAAGTTTTGAACGTTACTCTATGCTCTTTTTTTGCAATAATTTTTTTTTGCTTTTTTTTCAGAACAAGTACTTAAGTCGAAATTTGAATTTATCGAAGAGTGGATCAAACACGAAAAAGAAAACAGAAATTCGCTGCTTTTCGATTTCCTTTTCTGCAAAGGAGCCCGGAACAACATGGGGAAAAACTATATAGGTGAATTAAAAACTTTGTATATTTATGAATCGTAGATATATGCGCATGCTTGTGTACTTTTTTTGAACATTTGTAGTCAGTTTCCATACAGTTTCATATTTGTATAGAGTTGATACCCTCCGTCAATCTAACCGCAAAAAGTACTTTCACTTTACGATCGTTCGCCAACGTTAGAAATCTATTAACCAATCAATCTCAATCTGAAAGCTTAATCAACCAATAAAATAGCGAAACCGAATTTCTGTTTTATGTTGATTTATTTTAATAGACAACAGAAAAAATATTGTGTTACAAGTTTGACGTGTCACTAAGTGTATCTACTGTGTGTAGCATTGTAACTCCTGAACGAATGGATCGACGACAATGCGAATTTCAATTTGATTTTAATTTAAAAGCTGACATGATCAAGATGGTTTTTAACAGCATTACAGAAAAGTACGAGTACAAGAGTTCTTTAATGTTTTTGAAGTGAAGACTTTATTAGCGGCGTTGCGCATTTTTTTTGGAATGGGTAAAAACTTCTAAACTCGCGTCAGGACACGTGACCTGATCAAAAATTCGAAAGATGGCGCAGCGCGCTTGCTTTGCGCGTTGGGCGAATATTCGGGTTGTCATGTTTGTGTACGATCAGAATCAGAATCAGAATAATCTTTATTCACATGAACCATACAAGTGGTATTTGTGCGCGTCGACATTTTTTAAACTACCACCGGATCGGAATCGCGGCCTCACACTGAGAAGATCCGGCGAAAGAAACTCAGCGGGCTTGTCTTTTTTTCAATAATAATATTTACAATATAATCTAGATTAAAATTACTAATTACAATCTGATTTTAACTTAAATAAAAGGTACAAAAAATTACATTACAAAATTCAGTGGGAGATTGAAACCTCTATTCCCAAGCATGTTCATCTTCCAAATACTCTAAGACCATATAATAGCCTTTTTGACATAATTTTGCTTTGATACATTTTTTAAACTTATTTATAGGTAGATCTCTAATACCAATGGGCAGCTTATTGTAGAAACGTATACATTGACCCAAAAAGGAGTTACTAATTTTACGGAGACGAGTTTTGTACGCGGTTAGATTATTTTTATTCCTCGTATTAATATCGTGAACATCACATTTTTTTGTAAACATACACAGATTTTTTTAACATACATTAAGTTTTCATAAATGTATTGGGAACGGAAGGTTAAAATATTTATTTCTTTGAATTTTCCTCGGAGGGAATCCCTTACTTTAAGATTATAAATAGCTCTAATAGCTCTTTTCTGTAATACAAATATAGTATTTATATCTGCAGAATTTCCCCAAAGAAGTATCCCATAAGACATTAAACTATGAATGTAGCTAAAATATACTATTCGGGCCGTTTCAACATCGGTTAATGTTCTTATTTTTTTAACTGCAACTGCTGTTGAACTAAGCCTATTTGCTAGTTTCTCAATATGGGGGCCCCATTGTAATTTATTATCAATTGTGATGCCTGAAAAGACAGTGGATTCAACCAGATCCAGATTAGATCCATTTAGTTGTACATTGGAATCTACTAGCCTAACATTGGGCATTGAAAATCTAATACATTTCGTCTTATTACCATAAGAAGATTGTTAACCGTGAACCAATGTACAACTTTGGATATCGCATTGTTCACTTCGTCATACTTACCCAATTGCCTTTTCACTTTGAATATAAGTAAAGTGTCATCCGCGAACAAAACAATATCGTGGGTATCCCTTATGTAATAAGGTAAGTCGTTTATATATACAAGAAACAAAAATGGACCAAGAATAGACCAAGACCCTGCGGTACGCCAATCATAACCGCAGAGCCCGAAGAAGTTTTACCATTTATTTTAACCCTTTTAACTCTATTGTTGAAGTATGAGATCATGACATCAAGGGCTTTGTTCTTAATTCCGTAATAGCGTAATTTCCTGATCAAAGTATCATTATGAACACAGTCGAAAGCCTTAGAGTGATCACAGAATACACCTAATGCATCATGCGAGTTCTACCAGGCTTCAAATACGTTTTTTAATAGTTCCACCCCTGCATCAACGGTTGAGCAGCCTTTGGTAAATCCAAACTGTTTATAATGTAACAATTTGTTTACTTTAAAGTAATCTAACATCTGATCAAGTATTAATGTTTCAAATATTTTACTAAGTGTAGGCAAAACTGAAATTGGTCGAAAATTTGTTGGGGCAGAAGTGTTACCCGATTTAAATAAAGGCACTACCTTGCTTTGTTTCATCAGATCAGGAAATACACCATTCGATGTGCAGTAGTTAAATATAATGGCCAAATGTGGTGCAATATCATGAATTATTGACGCAATCGTTTTAACAGAATGTCTCCACAAGTCTGACGTTTTCTTAGTTTGTAGTGATTTAAAAGCTTTAATTACGTCTTTTATATCGACATAGGTAAATTCGAAAGCTTTGATACATTCAGTTACAATTGCTTCAATATTGATTCAGAAATAATAGAAGATGAACAAAGAGTTTTAGTTGTTTCAATCGGAATTTGTGTAAAGAATTTTTCAAACTCTTTTGCTATTTTTACATCCTCTTTAACATTACATCCATCTATATTTAATTCAAATCCGTCATTAACAATTTGACATTTACTGGTTTCCGTATTTATAATATTCCACGTGGCCTTGATTTTGTTACCGGATCTTTTAATAATGTTTTTCAAATACATAGACTTAGCAGTGGAACATACTCTTTTAAACAATTTTGAATATACATTAAAATTGTTTTTAAATTCAATGCTATAGTTATATGATTTTACATAATATAAATCAAATAACCGTTTTCTACTTTTTAATATACCGGTTGTTGCCCACTTACTGAAACACGCCCGTTTTTCTATATATTTTTTCCTATGTACGAATACTTTATTATGCTCGGTGTCAATTAATTTAAATAACGAATTAAATAGTTTATTTGGATCATCGTTATAAGCTAAATTTCGCAGTTTTTCTAATACATTATCCCGAAAGTGTTCTAATCGACTAGAATTTATTGGATTATAGGCAACATATTTCTTTTGAGACTTCTCAATTTTCTTAGGAAAAATAGCTAATTGACCACAGTAATCAGAATCTAATTCATTTATAACTGAACAGCTAACTGGTGATATATTTGTAAAAATGTTATCCAAACAAGTAGCACTAGTGGCCGTTAATCTAGTGAGTTCCAAGAAGAAATTCTGTAAGTTATATGATTTAAACATATTTAGAAATCTACAAGACAGGGAAGATTTTTCCAATATATCTTATACCTTTAAACGAGCAATTCTTGTATATATATAATTGGAATCTCGGAATCGGCTCCAACGATTTTCATGAAATTTAGTATATAGGGGGTTTCGGGGGCGATAAATCGATCTAGCTAGGAATCATTTTTAGAAAATGTCATATTCGTGTTTTATTCGTGTTTTATCGACTTAAGTAATGAAGTCCGTTGTTAAATAACGAAGTCAATGATTGTTTGCTTTGAGGTTAGACTAATTGTGTAATTCGTACTTAAATATAATTTCCAAAAAACACATTTTATAAAAAAACAAAAAAAATACCGAGCAAAGCTCGGTCATCCAGGTACTTAATATTAAAGTCTCCACAAATAATAATATTCTTTTTTGAATTTGAAACCTTAAGTAATACCTCTTCCATTGTTTTTTCAAAATCTTCGTATGAACCACTCGGGGGTCTGTATACACTCAATACAACCAACTGCCCATACTCAATACAAGCAATTTCAACAACTCGCTCAATAGAAAAATTCACTATGTCCTTACTTTCCTTAAATTTCATATTATTCTTAATAATTATAAGAGAACCGCCATGGGTGATATTTTTCCTATTGAACGAGCTACCTATCTGGTGATTTGTGAAGCTGAACATGTATTGATAATCTTTTAACCAGTGTTCCGCAGTAAATGAATATTGTTTTCTGCCACATAAATGATATTACTTTCATACTGATAATTAAAGCAACTCAGGCCAAATAATTCCCTGACCATTCCAAAACATCAAAAATGAACAAAGTTTATATTCAAGTTTTCACTTCTGTCGCCACTCCTGGACTGCAACCCGCCGTTTTTATTTTATAACAATTATTGTTCTATTTTTAAATATAAAATAATAATTGTGTATGCTGGCTTTTCGGCTTAACCTTTTAATTCAATCCTTTATGAGGCCAGGTTGTACGAGTACATTCATTTGAAAAACAAAACCTCTCTTTGTCTTAACAACGCAATCCCTGAAAAGCTCGCCCTTTCGACCCAAGTAAGCCATAAATAAACAAACAGGAAGGTAATAATGGATGTGTCATATTTCAAAACTTTGAACGTTCATGTCATCGACTTAAATCAAACTTCCCACTTGATACGATATGCCATTTGCTCAGGTAAGTACTGAAATAAACTTTCTTTTAAAAGTCAATGTGGAATATCCGACTTGTTGTTGTTTATTGTTGGCACAAGGGGAGTGTTTTGAAATTCGAGACCCATGAACTTCGAAGTATCTTCACGACTATATCCCCGAAGAGGTAAGCAGAGGCACAACAAGGGCACCCACGACTAGCCAAAGACACTAAGTCCCGCAATGTGATAGGTGGGAAGCCTATCACCAACCGGGCACGTATCCAATCCCGAGCAAATTTTTTTTTATTATAAAATTGGAAATACCACAGTTTCGAACCCGGGACCTAATGAAGTCAAGTCCAACACTTGGACCGTTAGACCACAGAGGCGATATGAACTCCCAAACAGTCATGAAATATGTAACAAGTTTACATACATACATATCTTCACGCCAAGTCCCTTACGGTGCAGGCAAAGAGTATCGAGAGCCAGACCTCACGATCCTGAAAAACCTGCCTGGCTTCCTTCACGTTAATTACTCTTTACCCGGGTACCTAACATACCGGGTAACATTCGCAGTGTATATCAACTTTCTCAATCTTTCATCTGTCATTCCTTCATTTATTTTTCTTATAACAAGCCTAACCTTCCAGTAATAGGCCTAGATACTTAGACTTACAACTTGAATCACAGTGCTTTTGCCAACTATTAGCTAGAAAAAGTGGGTCAAGAAGGTTCTAGGGCTTTGAACTGTCAAAAGTATCGGATTACTGGGGAAGCGTCTTTTAATAATTACTAAAAAAAGTTTCTTCACGTCCATATCCCCGAAGAGGCAGGCAGAGGCGCAACCAGGATAGTCACGACTAGCCGAAGACACTAAGTCCCACAATGTAATAAGTGACAAGTGGCGGGCACGCATCCAATCCCAGGCAACATTTGTTTTTAATTAGAAAACTGGAAAACCCACATTTTCTTTTGTTGCGTGTTTTTATGAAAAGGGAATATGGAGAATGCCAGAAATTTTCATTTTCATTCAGATATGATTTGGCACTCGATACTCTCTGCCTACTCTATAGGGGACTTGCTGTGAAGATGTAAATATGTGTCAAAAAAGTATCTTCATGCCTAAACCACGAATGGGTAGGCAGAGGCACAACCAGGGCACCCACGACTTGCCGAAGACACCAAAGTCCCACAGTAACTGAGCCCGAATATCTTAACGTAGTACGTGCGAATCTTACGCGTAAATGTCTCAGTTTCTACGCGCGAATCAGGAAACGCAACGCTCCGTCTGAACGGGCATTATGTAGCTGAAGTATCTGCGCATAAAACGCAGTGGTCGAGTGGCTAGCTTACACGCCTAACTATATCCACCAACTGCCAGGCTAGGATACGATTCCCAACGGGGGCAGGCATTTGTGTGATGAACATTTAAATGTATGCATTTCTGGGTCTGGGGTGCTTATTAGATTTATTCTGGACTTCACTTCATGGAGTTCTGGTTCCGGTTCTTTGGTAGGCAATACAAAGAAAATATATTTTTTCAAATTTCTAAAAAAGTTGCCGAGATTGGATATCTGCCCAATTGGCAAAAAAATCACATTGTATTATTGACCTCGTCAACTTGGTGTTGTTGCACCTCCGTTGTCTTTCCTCTCTTCGGATAAATCTGCTCCAAGGTCATGCAATTGTTACATTACTTTTTTATGATAATGGAAGGTAAACAAGCAGACGGATTTCCTGATAATGAAAAATTCACTCCACTTAGAGACACCAAAGGCGATTGAGTGCATTGCCAACCTGAGCCCGGGATGTTAGGCCTTAAGCAAAAGTAAGTTTACCGGCTACCTTGCACTCCGAACCGGAACACGTCAACGGCAAGCATTGGACATCGTGGTGGCAGGAATCAGTATAAGTCGCTGCAAAACTCGACCATCTAGTAGGATGTTACTGTCACCCGGGACAACACGGGGAAAAACTATATAGGTGAATTAAAAACTTTGTATATTTATGAATCGTAGATATATGCGCATGCTTGTGTACTTTTTTTGAACGTTTGTAGTCAGTTTCCATACAGTTTCATATTTGAAACTCTATAGAGTTGATACCCTCTGGCAATCTTACCGAAAAAAAATTCTCGCTTTACGATCATTCGCCAACCTTAGAAATCCATTAACCAATCAATCTCAATCTGAAAGCTTAATTAACCAATAAAATAGCGAAACCGAATTTCTGTTTTATGTTGATTTATTTTAATAGACAAGAGAAAAAATATTGTGTTACAAGTTTGACGTGTCTCTGAGTGTATCTACTGTGTGTAGCATTGTAACTCCGGAACGAATGGATCCACTACAATGCGGATTTCAATTTGATTTTAATTTAAAAGCTTACGTTCGATCACGTTGGTTTTTAACAGCATTACATAAAAGTACGAGTACAAGAGTTCTTTAATGTTTTTTAAGTGAAGACTTTTTTAGCGCCGTTGGGTACTTTTTTTGCAATGGGTAAAAACTTCTAAACTCGCGTCAGGAAACGTGACCTGATTGAAAATTCGTAAGACATCTCAAGTCGCTTGCGCGAATGTTCGTGTTGTCATGTTTGTATACGATAGCACAATAAATGAATATTGTATTCTACTAGTACTTTCATATTGATAATTAAAGCAATTCGTGAAAAATTATTTTATAACCATTCCAAAACATCAAAATGAACAAGGTTAATATTCAAGTTTTCACTCCTGTTAGCACTCCCGGAGTGCAACTCGTCGTTTTTATTTTATGACAACTATTGTTCTATTTTAAATCTATACATATAATAAATCTGTAGAAGAGTCAATTATGTACGATGAAAATATTGAAAAAATAAATAGCAAAGGGGTGCTACTGGATCGATATCAAACCCAAATGTGTGATTAAAAAATATTGTCTGTCTGTCTGTCTGTATGTTCAGGCAACGTGAACGTGAAAACTAACGATTGTATTTCGATGAAACTTGGTATAATTGTACCTTATCATTCTGGGCATAAAATGGGATACTTTTTATCCTGGAAAAATACGTGGAAAAAAAATCGTAATTTTTAAGTTTTATCACGCGAAGACCGACATCCGCGCGGAATCGCGGGCGGAAGCTAGTTTAAAATAATAATTCTGTATTCTGGCTTAGCAGCTTACCCTTTTAATTCCATCCTTCATGAGGCCAAGTTGTACGAGTACATTCATTTGGAAAACAAAACCTCTCTTTGTATTAACATCGCAATCCCTGAAAAGCTCGCTCCATAAACCCAAGTAAGCCATAAATAAATAAACAGGAAGATAATAACGAATGTGTTATATTTCAAAGAAACTTTAAACGTTCATGTCACCGACTTAAATCAAACTTCCAACTTTATACGACATGGTATTTGCTCAAGCAATTACTGAAATAAACTTTCTTTTAAAAGTCAATGTGTAATATCCGACTTGTTATTGTTTATTGTTAGCACAATGAAGGTTATGAAATTTGAGACTCATGAAGTAATTAACACCTGCGCAGTTCAAGGGGCGTACACCAATTATATACACGGGTATGTCATCGTTGTATTGTGAATAAAGCGCAGGAAATAGGCAGCTACCTTGGGGTACTCCGGCAGCGATGGTATGCTTGATGGAGAGAGCGTCTTCCACCGCCTCTCGAAACCAGTAGTCTTTGAGGAAAGAGGTTTACACCTTAAGGATTCGAAGAGGGGTGTGGTTTTTGGCCATCTTGTACAAAAGTCTCTCATGTCAAACACGGTCGAACGCCTTTTCCATGTCCAGGAGAACCGTAACGGAGTGCTCGCGCTTGTTCATCGTCGCAGTCAAAATAGGCAGAACCCTGGACAGTAGAAGGGTGGTACTGTGCTCAGCTCTTAAACCGAATTGCTTTGCGGAGGGCCGCACACTCCCGTTTTATACTGACCTGAGGAAGACGGGGGCGCATAAATGACAGGGATCTTGAAGATGCGCCGCCAATCAAAGAAGTATGGTTCCAGGGGTGAGGTAAAAAATGTTCTAGAATTTGATCTTCCCAAACTATAAATAAGGGAGCCAGGCCTCCAGACCGCGAATAAATTCCCGAATCCTTGAGAAGTAACTGGGAAGACTTGGAAGATAGTCAGAAGATAAATCCCTGAGAACCTCTGCCCCACTCTTGCCATTGTGAACATGTAACAGTGTGTTTTTTTCCTACAATCTTTTCGCACGGTATATTTGCGTCAACCCTAGGAAATCTATCCGCCTCAACTTCTTTAAAGTAGGTTTAGGTTGAAATTATTTATATAATGTAATGGAATGTAATACAGACTTTAATATATCAACTTAAATCTTAACCCCTATTTATCAAAAGACGTCTACCGAAATGTCTCTAACCCTTTAAAGAATTACAAATATTTTTTTTATAAAAAAACATTTTGGATGTATCATTATTTTATCAACCCTTTTACTTTGATATCTTTGATCATTGCCGTCACGTTTGAAGTGTAAGGTATCAAGTCATAACCGATTCTTTGATCGTTTGAGGTTCCATATTTAAAATATCAATATCCATAGAAATATCCTACAATTATATGCCATCTTTTTCTACTTTTTAACGAACAAATGTAGAAAAAGATGGCATAAAATTATACGACTATCCTATCAATATTATAAACGCGAAAGTTTGTCTGTTTGTTTTTCCTTCACCCAAAAGTACTGAACTGATTTTAATGAAATTTGGTATACACATAGATGGTAACTTGGATTAACACATGGGATAGTTTTAATCCTGAAATAATGTTTCTGTGGGACCAAGAGGGCAACGCCGCGAGCAAGCCTAGAGACACCAAAGGCTAACCTGAGGCCGGGATATTAGATCTCGAGCAAAAGTAAGTTTACCGGCTACCTTACCCTCCGAACCGAAACAAGTCAACGGCAAGCATTGGACGTTAGGTAGCAGGAAGGTAGTCAAAGGCGGTGGTACCAATCCAGGCAAGTCGCTGCGAAACTCTACCACCTAGTAGGATGTCACGGTATTAGTGACAGTAAGCCTATGTTCGCCTTTTACGAGCTGCCTGGCAGGAACGCAGATGGTCTATTCTGCAAAGGAGCCCGGACCAACACAGGAAAAAATAATTGTTTAATACGATGTATATTCGCCTGCTTTTTTAATAATACATTGAAAGCCTTGTTAGTTCTCAAGGTTAGGATTTTGTACCTAATGCCATCGTCCCACCGTAACGCTTTGGTTCAATTCCCGACAGGGTAGGCATTCATTTGATGTACGTCTAGATGTCTACATTCCTTTCCTCGCAACGGATTCATTTGATGCGGTTTTTTAATAAATAAAGTAATTGAAAAGGAAGGTTTATATATATATTTCATAACTGTGCGAAGCCGGGGGCGGGCAGCCAGTAATCTATAAATATGTATCTAAAAATATCGCACCTACTCTAACAAAGTGAGCACATTGCCGAGGTAAAACATTAGGAAAGGCTTACTAAGATGGCGTCAGACTGTCGGCCGGCATTCTCAAATACTCGATGTATTTTATGGATGAATAACACCGCTAGTACAAAAACAACTAACGTTTGAACGGGTGGCAGAACTGCTCTTTTCTGATTGTACGTGCGTCATGGGCCTGCCTCTTTTTTTCTACAGGATGACAAGACTATCACGCACCAAGATGAACACGGTGGCAGTCAGCAAAGATGGTAGTGGTAAGGTAAATAAAAACGATGTTATATCCATATAACAATAGTTATATATCACATTAAATATAAAACATCTACATAAATAGAGGCACGCATGTAGGGCGAAGTCTAAATTTGTTGGCTTCAAAACATACTCGAACATGCTGGAATACATCATAGTGGGTTTATTGCATGCCAATAAGTGTATGTTCAAATATTCTGACGATTTAAGTGTGACGTACGGGAGTAGAGGGGTCAGGGCCTTTACCATGAGGTTACCGCGGATAAATTCGATAGCGTCTCCCTAAATTATTTGTATGAAAACTTGAACAACACCGCTAGCGGTAACTAAGAGAACTAAATTCCAGACCAAAATTTATTTCGTTAAGTAAGAAAGCAAACGTAATCTATTAATGTAATTACAAATATTTACCGCTATTATTGTACAAAACTGTACCACAAGTTACAAATTTAGCACATATCAAATTGTGGGACTTAGTGTCTTCGCCTTGTGGTGCGTTCTCTGGTAGTGCCTCTGCCTGCTTCTTCGGGTATATGGGCGTGAAGATATATGTTTTTACTATAAATAATATATAGCAAAATATATTGACGATGGTAGTTACGTTACTTGATAGCACGTTTTGTAGTGACAGAGCCTTTAAGGATAGCCTACACTTGGACGGGTCGCATCGGGGTGCAATATGTTTTCCCTCGTGTTGGTCCATGCTATTTTGCAAAGAAGACCATTTGCCTTCCTGTTAGGAATCTCCTAAAAGGTGAGTATAGACCTACCTATAGCACCGGTATTTACCTGGATTGCCACCGCCTTATCTATCCCTACCGCCATAACGTCAGAGCTAACCGTTGACGTGTTCCGGTTCGAAGGATAAGGTAGCCAGTAAACTTACTTTTATTCAAGGTCTAACATCCCGGCCTTAGGTTGACAACCCTCTATAACCTTTTGATGTATCTAGACGGTATGAATTTATTACCATCGAGATATCCATTTGCTTGTTTGCCTACCAATTTCATAAAAATCAGACTAGAAAAAAGTTTGCTTTCATAATATATTTTGTAAGGTACAACGCACATAGTTCCCGATGCAGTCTATATAGGCCGATTCAACCCGTTCTGTTCGTCCTTGTTCAGTGGCGTGTTAATCAACAACCAAACATAATGGCGATTGGATGAATGTAGCAAAGGATTTTGTCTCCTTTTTGGTTCGTTTTAAATAACTGTGATCTTACCCAAATGCAATTAATACGTCATAAAATTAGAAATAAACTTGTTGGTTAATTATAATTCATTTAATTAATTCATAAACTATAGCCAACATTAAGGGTAGGTGTAAATGCAATGTTTAAATAACAGATCGCTAGAAATTGGCACATATTTTTTTGAAAATTAAAAAAAAGTTGTAAGACGTAAAAAAAGATTCGGTTATTCATCAAAAATATTTATTTCTCTTTCAATATATTGAATCATATTTTATTCATATCTTATTTCACGTTTACCGTAATATTATACAGTTTTTGTGTGACCTTATATTCAGTCAATAGACAGGAAAAGGAAAGTTCTAACTTATAACATCCCTACTGAGTAACAAAAATGCGAATTTGATGCGAACCGGACATCCTGAGTGAGCTTTGCAATGCGAGTCACCCCGACCCAATGGACTCCGTTTCATCAAAAGTGTGCGCTATCCTTTACCATGAGTTGCATTAGTAAAATTACTCGCTAACGCCAGAATTTACAACTATTCTAAGCCAACCGTATTAAAATCCGTACTAAAGCTAAGTTTTAGCCAACATACAAACATACATACATATCTTCACGCCAAGTCTCTTACGGGGTAGGCAGAGTATCGAGTGCCAGACCTCACGATCCTGACAAACCTGTCTTGCTTCCTTCACATTCATTACCCTTTTCATACAAACACGCCGGTTTCGGAG
>NJDD01003757.1:79659-99324 GCA_002245505.1 Calephelis nemesis | reverse complement strand
GTTTCTTCATAATTATTTCATTTGTGCACTTTCATTGAACAAAATTGTACAAAATGCCACCAAAATTGACTAATTTCACTCAATATAAACACGAAATTCAATAATTATGAAAAAACTTCGACCGTCTTTTCTCTCGATAGTGCCAAAAACTCATTCGACATAAATCTTTGACACTTTTGGACTAAAAATGTGTTTCTCTTAGTTACCAACAGAAGGCGCTGTTTAAAGTTATCATACAAATTATTCACAGAGACGGTAGCAGGCAAAGTAAACTTGACAAGCCGTAAACTAATAATAAGGACACGGTAAATACAATTACTTACTTATTCTGTGAATACTCGGTGATTTGAATACCCAGGTTAAACTTCATCGGAAGTACTTCGTAGTCGTAGGTTAAGTCGTGCGTGACAAATCGCACGCTTCCCCTGTCACAAGTTTAGCTCATTTTTTTTTTATGATAATTGAAGGCAAACAAGCAGACGGATTTCCTGATGGTAAAAAAATCACGTCGCCTAGAGACACCAAAGGTGTAAAAAATGGTGCGTTGCCAACATGATTTCATTACATTCATTTGCTTTTTGACAATTGTAACTTAAAAATATATTTCTATATAAAACTAGTTGTCCCGGCGAACTTCGTTTCACCCGTTCAGTATGGGAAATAGTAAAGTATTCTTTTTCCCAGTTTCCCTGCAACTTTCCCGGTTTTCCTCTTCATAAGAACCTTCTCCTGATAATAATTAACACAATAAAAAAAGAATTAGCCAAATCGGTCCCGTCGTTCGGATATAATAACCACCAGTTTCAATTATATCATAACCGGTACCGAGGCTATTCAACCAAAACAGTTTGGATAATTTAAAATTTGAAAAATAAAAATGAAATAGCGAAAGTGTATTAAAGCTACCTGTGATAGATATAGAGATACATCTATGTGATACTACGACACGCATAGGTATAGACATGGAGGTATTCGTGCATTTGGAGTTTGTTATTGATTTTTTTTTAATTTTAACTAAAATAACCAACCATTTTAAATTATATCATAACCGGTACAGATGCAATTCAACCAAAACCGATTACTTTGTATTAAATTTGTATTACAGATTAAAGTGTATAAAAACTAGTTAGATTATCTAAATATGTGATTCTACAAGTTGTTTCTCCAGCTCTGGCTCTCATTTCTCTTACTAAATTTGTCTTATGTTTTGCCTTGGGATATACCTAAATAGGTATTCTAAATTTAAAAAAAGTACAATTTGTTCAGTATATAAAAACGATACTCTTTTTAAATCTTAACATAATAGTTTAAGTACTAGTGAAAAAATAATAAAAGTAAAAATGTCACGCTTACCTTCCATCTATCGCACTGTTGGTACTTTCCCATAAAAAAATTAAAGTCATCAACTTTTATGTGTTATACAATTTCCACACACTTCATAAACACAAATACAAATCTTGTAAATCTAAACATAGATTAGATCACAGATTAAATTAAATTGCAAATAACATCGCCCCAGTCCCCAGAACTGAATTCCTGAAATTCTTCTAATGTTAGGTACAGCTGTAATCTTCGTTTGGGCTTCAAATAACTATTGTGCTGAATTATTAACACGATGTTTTAATTAAGTACACTAAGAACAAGATTTGTCAATTAAATAACTAGTTATTAACTGTAAAAGCTTTTTATTAGCGAATCTTAACATTATCGAAACTTCAATAAAACGCGGCGTTTGAATAATAAAAACACAAGCTCCTGCCGTGAAACTCTGAGCAACACTGGCGAGCGGCCTGTGGGGATAATAACAAATCTATTTTATAAGGCACGTACTAAACGCGCTGCGCGGCGCGTCCGGCGTCAGCAGTGAAATATACCGTATACTTAATTAACATTAATAGATTAAAATTGAGGTAGAATAGTGATCTCGATCTTGTTTAATCCCATTTTACTTCTGCTGGTGCCTGCGACTTCGTGTAGAGTAATTAAATTTTTGTTCTCCCACGGAAATAATTTATGACAGCCCTGAACAAATATTTCTGAACAAGTTACACAAATTGAATCCAACCACATAGTATATATGCTTATGAATGAATGAATGATTATGTTATGGGTGTTAATCAACGGTACTAATACATATAAATACTGAAATAAATACCAGAACAAATTTTTATAACGTTTCATTTTTAACTTTAACAGACTAGCAGCCAGTCCTAACTGATGAAGGAAAAATTAGATATCTGTCTCGGCCCGATAGACAGATTCTTAAATTTCCTAGAAATATGGTAGCTTATATTCGGGATATTGACGGCTTCTATGGTAAAATATTTTTTAAAATCAGTCTTAATTCTACATTATTAAATAATTTTGTGTGTTACTAAACAATTTTTTTTTATTTTTTTAAGTTAATTTGCCCCTTTCTGGGGCCGGCTAAGACCTTAAGGCCATGCTGCCACGTCTTCCGTAATAATAATCTCTTTTTCATATTAAAATTTTAAATTTATTTCTTCAGTTTCTTAACATATTGTCTTTCCCCTTTTTACAAATCATTTCCTTCACTAAGACAAAGGTTATTTAAGTCCTTCAATACGTCTTTAGTTTTAATTTCTTGAAGTTTACATAATATGTCTCTCCGTTAATTGGTTTTATAGTAAGTCACATCCTTGAACTACTTACGATTATTTTCACACAAATTATGAAACTAAAATTCTTAACACCAAAATCATCTTCTTTCATGTTGGCGCCAAAACTTCTACGACAGTGCAAAAAGTATTTTTATTATTCTTTTTTTAACCTCTATATTTAATACTAGTCTTGTATTATGTAATAACCCCATATCTTAATATTTCATGTCTTTTTCTAAATTCGCCTTTAATTTTCTTTATTGTTCAGGCCTCTGCCTCTTCTGTCGTGATAAAACACTGCAATAGTCTTTCACTAGTATAGTTTATTTACTAAATCACATTTAAACACAACTAAGTAATATTTACACTTTAATTAATTTACAAACTATACATTTTTACATTATATTACATATTTTTAGCTTAAAGATTGAAGGGAACCCTCGAAAAGCGCGCCTTCCCCCTCCGGCCGTTCCCGCCAACCCTTTAATTTTTTTTATATTTACCTCTATATTAAAGTGCAGATGACATATTTGCAGCCACGCTACTACTAGTTTAATTGTATTTTTAAATGATACAGGAATTAACTAAATATATAAATAAAATTTCAACCCAATCAGGTCAGTCTCTTAAAAGTAATGTGAAAAAAACATTCCTATGTACGGAAGGATTCTTCCTACCCATTGTCCTAGTACCCATTTTCCCGCTTTAAAAATAGCCTGTATTAATCAGGGATAATGTCGGCTTCTAATGGTAAAAGATTCTTTTAAATCGGTCCAGTAGTTTTGAAGCTTATTCAATACAAACAATCAAATATTTCCTCTTTAAATTAATAGTTTAGTCCATTTTGTTAGTTAATGTGGATAAACAATTGCCACCTAAATAATAGTATCTCAGAATAATAGTCTTCAGTGCGCTGTAAGTTTTTTAATGATTAACCTACTCACCTACTACCGCGCTTGCATTTCTTTCTTTCGGTTTTGGCATTTACAAATTTACCAAAATAGGGATTCAATTATAGTTAGTCATAAGTCGTCAATAAGTCATGTCAGGGTCTTAGGCAAAGCGGTGGCATCATTACTCTTGGCGGCAACGAGAGAGTACATGATACGCTTATTCCTTCATGATTATTTCATTTGTGCACTTTCACTGACCAAACTTGTACAAAATGCCACCGAAATTGACTAATTTTACTCAATATCAACACGAAATTCAATAATTTTTAAAAACTTCGACCATCTTTGTTTTCGATGGCGCCAAAACTCCAAATGCAAAATTTTACAACCCAAAAGTATGGAGTAATTGTCAGCGCCTCTAGCGGATAGTTGAAACAACTAAACAATTTCACACATTTGGACCGTCTAAACACAAACCGTCTATACACAGGCAGTAAATTCGCGTGCAAACTCACCTCAGCTTACAATAATCTTTTGAAATACGTGACGCGGTTCTAGTTTTCATTTCCCAACATAAAACATTCTGTTTTCAGAAAAGATTTCCTCTTTTTTCTTCTTTACATTGATTGCCCTGTTGTATGAATTCTACGCCAATGAGCAAATATGTATATTTCACAAACAGAGGAGGTTTGATTTTAATTTAAAGCTGGTCCACAAATATGCAACTAATATATGATGCTCTAACCATTTATGCTACTGAGGATTCAACTCCCGTGGCGAAATTTTTAACTCCTTTCACCGTTAACGCGGGTAGTTATGTCCTGTAGATATACAGTTCACGGGTATGAAAGGAATCAAAAAATTTGCTACGGGACTTGAATCAAGAGCCTGACACACAAAATATAGTCAGATACAGAAGTCAAGCTCGTCACAATCATAGTACATACCTCGCTTTTGTAACCTTTACTTTCTTTTCTCTTACGAGCGGCCTATCTAATGCTGAACAATTGTAAATTAAAATGTACCATCGTATTTAATTTGCTAGATTTTTTTTTGAAATGGCTAATATATGTTGCTGTTTTTACAACTTCACCGGACTATTATTTGCTAGAATCAGTCACTCATTAAGTACTTTTTCATAATTATTATCACAGATTATTGTGCAGTACCTTGGACAAAATCGAGGCTGGATATTCTGCATAATTAACTGAAACAGTGCAAAATAACTGACTCATAATAAACAAATTATAGGCCCTTTTACTATTCCGCAAAAGGACAATCGCCCCGCGCTATACAGGACGTTCCAAAAGGTTACGTAGCTGGGAAGGGACCCACCTTCAAAGCCTTTTTTATTTTTTGAATACCCACAGGGTTTTTTATTAATTTTCTGGTGACCCTTGTGACCACCCCTATCACCCCCCTTCCCAGCTTCCTAACCTTTTTGGGACGCTCTGTAGACGTAAACAGGTGTTGGGAACAGTAACTTTTAGCGACAAGAACTATGTTTTTAATTTAATTATTTTTATTTACGATTTTTTAATATTTTTTACGTTTTTGAGTACCTATTTCGAGTCCCTAGCTGAAATATCGTTAAATAATTCGATATATAATTGTATTACGTAGGCACCTAAGTACTTAAAATATTTCAAAATGAATCAAAAAATTTATGACGACTTAACCCTTTACAACCGGAGAAAAAAAGTTTCGATTTTATTGATTTATGTTATAGACTATTTTTATTGGGGTGTAAGGTACCCCGAAAAAATACTAAATTAATTCGGAAAAGCCTTGGTTTCATGAAAAATTATCATTAAAATTTTTTTCACATACTTAGGATTTTCAAATTCTCTATTGGATATAATATGTTTGTTTTTGTTTGCAACACAAAGAATCACAAAGAAGCTGAGAGTAAACATCTCAAATTTAATCATAAGTACAACGTACTTGTTAATTAGTATTTTAAGCCTCAGGACGTTTTCCCTTTAACATTCAAAGATCCATCTTCTTATCCGCTTTGCTATGTTTTACATAGAATTTCCTAAATTGAGATAACTGAGTACAATGTTTTTCAGAAAAACTTTTGCTTATTGTGTGTAAAGTAGCTAGGTATCTAAACGAAGTTATATAAAATCGGCCAACCTCCAACAATTCCTTTGACAAAACATTATGGTTGTTATATTTACTCTTGGAAAACGTCTATTATTCACCGACTTGAGATTTTTTTGAGTTTTTTAAGGCGGCTGTTAATTGCATTAAAAAACTAGCTGTTCCCGCGAACTTCGTTCCGCTCGTTCAGTTTATATGGTAAAAATTAAAATGTTACATTTCCCGGTTTGTTTTCGTGTTTTTTTTTTCATTTGTTACAATAGGATTCTTGTAATCCTAATAAGTACTTTATCACAGGTCAATTTATTTTGTTTGCTTAATAATATTAATACAATAAAATTCATTTATTTTCAGGTTACATGGACCCATAAAAAAATAAAGCCCATAAACCCATAAAGTTTTATTTCACAACTATTTTCAAATCAAATATTGTTAGACTACATTTTTGATTTTGTGTAAATAACTGAATTTATCAAAAATCATTTAAATTTACGGGTTCCCTAAAAATATTGAATGTAGGAATTGCTAGCTTGTAAAATTTATTAAAACTACTTCAATGAAGCAAAAATAAGTAGCTTACACTTTAGCTTAAGGATCTTCCGCTTTACCTATTCCTGCTGCCCTAATGAATGTCATGTTCTGGTCCTGAAAGTAGAGTAGCCGGTAAACTTGCACAATAGGCCTAACATCCCTGTCATAGGATAGTGACGTGTCTATAGGCCAATGTTGTCTCTTACAGTAGATCCTTATGCTTATTCGTTATCTTAATGCGGTTGACTTTCAAGGAAACGGGAACACATTGAATTTGTTTTTAATGTCGCTGATAGAAGAGCTTAAGTTTAAAATGAATGCAATATATATTCAACAGCTAATGTATTCTACGTCAGTTGGAAACGGGTAACAAAGTAAACAAACTAATATTTCACCATGCCCATAACAACATTATGATACGATCTACTCTTTATGGAGCATTTGGTAATTTTTAATAGTCTGAACGCACACTGAAGTAGAGTTTTGGTCCTTTTTTTGTTTTTTGAAGTGAAACTTCGTTAGAATCGTTGTGATTTCAAACCGGATGCAACGAAAAAACGACAGGTAAGAGACACAAATACAAAAATGTGTAGGATTATATATATTCATCTCATTCTTATGTCGATTTACTTTATTTAGAGATGTAATGTTTGTTTGTTTGTTGCATGACACTGATAGACACTGATCGAGATGTTGATAGAGATTGATAGGGATTGATTGAGAATGATAGAGATTGTTTGAGATTGATAGAGATTGATCAAGATTGATAGAGATGGAAAGAGATTGATCGAGATTGATAGACACTGATAGAGACTGATAGACACTGATCGAGATTGATAGAGATTGATCGAGATTGATAGACACTGATTGAAACTGATAGACACTGATCGAGATTGATAGATACTGATTGAGACTGATGGACACTGATCGAGATTGATAGAGATTGATAGATTGATCGATATTGATAGATTGATCAAGATTGAAAGAGATTGATATACATTGATAGAGATTGTTCGAGATTGATAGAGATTGATCGAGAGAAGAGAGAGAGAGATATAGTTTCACTTCTATCGTGTGTGAATTGCACACACACCTTTTTTGTGATAATGAAAAGCAAACAAGCAAACGGATTTATTGACGGTAAGAAATTCACGCCGCCTTGAGACACTAAAGGTGGTAATGATGTGTTTCCAACATAAGGCCTGGATGTTAGGCCTCGAGCAAAAGTCAGTTGACCCTCCGAACCGGAACACGTCAAGGGCGTTATGGTGGCAGAAATAGGTAAGGCGGAGGTACTAATTCGGGCGAGTCGCTGCGAAACTCTACTACTTTGTAGGATGTCACGGTGTTAGTGACGGTAAGACTATGCTCGCCTTTTACGAGCTGTCTGGCAGGAAGGCAGATGGTCTATTCTACAAAGAAGCCTGAAACAACACGGGAAAAAATGGCGTTTTTAAATAATAAGAGGTCAGCTAATAAGCACACGGATCTCTTGATAGTAAATATATCTTTATAGGTTTAAAACCTATAAAGCATCTTCGTGTAAAAGTATCTTCACACCCATATCCCCGAAAAAGTAGGCAGAGACACAACCAGTGCACCCCCGATTAGCCGAAGACACTAAGTCCCATAACATGATAGGTGGCATGCCTATCGCCAATCAGGCACATATCCAATCCCTAGCAACATTTTTCTTATTAAAAAACTGGAAAAACTTTTTTTTTGTTTTCCGACCCGGGAATCAAATCCGGGACCTCGTGCAGTCAAGTCCAACAACTGGTACGCTAGACCACAGAGGCGATAGTGCTTCTTCTTGTGTATTTGATTACATATAATCATGTAATTTCACCAAGCGGTTATAATGGTCACTATACAACATGAAACGCATTCAAATGAATAACAAAGTTTCTTCGCCGTGTTGGTCCGGGCTCCTTCGCAGCCAGACAGCTCGTAAAAGGCGAGCATAGGCTAACCGTCACTAACACTGTGACATCTGACTAGGTGGTAGAGTTTCGCAGCGACTCGTCCGGATTGGTATCACCGCCCTATTTATTTCTGCCGTCATAACGTCCAATGCTTGCCGTTGACGTGTTCTGGTTTGGAGGGTAAGGTAGCCGATGAACTTACTTTTACTCGAGATCTAACATCCCGGCCTTAGCTAGGTAACGCACCATTACCACCTTTGCTGTCAATAGGCGAGGTGAATTTCTTACCATCAGGAAATCTGCTTATTTGCCTTCCAATGTCATAAAAAAATAAAGATAATAATAAACGTACATGTTTCAGCCACCCATCTGATATTGTATTATCAATCTGAGGCTGGGTTGTTAGGGCGTGGCCACAAGCTACGATGGAACGATATATCGCAAAGTTAACGACGCGCCGCAATGCGTTGCTATGCGCATTGCGATGCCTCGTTGCAAAGATGATGCAAGATTGTTGTTTTTATTACCATAACCTATGTTTTCAAGCAAGTAAAATTATCGAAAATCGAAAGCGAGTTTTCATAATTCAAGTCCACTGGATCTCTAAAGCCAAAAAAACGAGCTTCAATCATAAGACGTAAAAGTATGCCTATAACCCAAAATTTGAGTATTTTTTGTCATGATAATTTTTATTCTTACTCAACTAAAATACTTAGAAATTCTAAAAAGACTGAAAGAATAGTCATATACACCTTTTCTACAGTACTTAGTAGCTGTTGCTGCGTGGTTAACAGTCCCACAGGAACCTTTTCTAACGGTATAAAAACTATCATATGTGTTAATCCAAGTTACCCTCTATGTGTATGCCAAATATTATGATTCTGAACCGATCATCAGTTTTTGCGTGAAGGAGTAAAAAACATACATGCAAACTTCTGCATTCATAATATTAATAAGATTAAAACCACTGTATGTATAGTGTACAGTATGTTATGGATGTGTAAAGGCTTCTTGGAAACTTCGCCTGTGTGGTCTAGCGGTTCAGTTGTTAGACTTGACTGCTTGAGGTCCCGGGTTCGAATCACGGGTCGGGTGAATTAGGTTAAAGAAAATTAGGTTTTTCCAATTTTCTAATAAAAAAATGTTGCTCGGGATTGGATATGTGCCCGGTTGGCGATAGGCTTGCCACCTATCACATTGTGGGACTTAGTGTCTTCGGCTAGTCGTGGGTGCCCTGGTTGTGCCTCTGCCTACCTTTTCGGGGATATGGGCGTGAAGATGCTTTTTCTTTCATAATAATTATACTTTTTATTACCAATCGAATCTACTTTTTGTTTTTTAAATCGAAGCCTGGCATACGTTGTTTAGTACTCAAAGCGTAGGCAACATAGTTTGTGTCTATTCGACGCTCACTGGAATCTACAAAGGTAATCATCAAATGTGTTCATTGCTATGGATTGCTATTGCTAGCCATGGGGCTACGATGTACGAATGCTGTTGCTAATACGTGCTAGGTAAACTATTACTTGGCGATTTTGTCAAAACACATTTCAAAAATTAAAGAACTCAATAAAATATTTTTAACATAAGTAACCAGAATTATCTTTAAAACGCTAATTAGGTACTTATACAATTTTAATTAAATCTAAACAAAATGTTTTCTTTTTATTTTGAAACGAATAAAATCACAAGCATTGTGTTTTGAGTCGTTAATTTATGTAAACATTTTCATCGAACTATATTACATATTTTTTTGACACATTTTGATGGTTTAAAATTGATTAAAAATAGGTAATTCAGAATATCCTGGTCTTAAAAACATAATATTGTTCTGAAAAATCTAAAAGTAATATCTCACCTCCAAAAGAAAAATGTACGTCAGTGTGAATAAGCCCCATGATGATATCAAAGGCCAAAAATTAAAGACTGCATGTAATGCTTTCGACATATTTCAAAGTTTAATTTTATACTTTCATTTAAATTTTCTGAGAGTAATTCAAAGCGATATTTCAAATTTAAATCAAGTTCACAAATAAACATATCTTCACGGCAAGTTCCTTACAGGCTATGCAGAGAGCAAACATCGAGTGTTAAATTTCACGATCTTTGCAGACCTACCTAGATTTCTCTACATTCATTACTCTTTTTATATAAACACGCCAGTTTTGGAGACTTGACAACACGCTCGGATAAAACCCGAATTATTCGATCGTCGAACTAATAGAGCATGTCCTTTCACATTTTTTAACCAACACTTTCAATCACACTTTATCAGATCTCAGTGTTACGAATGCAGTCAGCGAGCGTGACACAACAGGTTATCCGCAGCGCTCTTATTTCAACAGCATTTATCCTACTCTTATGCGTTTTCTAAAATATCCAACCTACGTTTCTATACATAACTTTGGGTTAAGCACAAAATTATGCAAACCGAGTCTAGCGCCTCGCCCACAACTAGCTGACTCAAAACCTCATTTTGAAATTATCCAGCTTATCCACATTCTCCTTTTATACATCTAAAATGTACGAGTACCTTCTATCCCTGCTAAAAGCACTACCAGAGCCGGATTAACCCTGCATGGGCCTGTAGGCAATTTTCGGGGCACTTTCCTAATAATTATCAATCGCAAAACTCATATATTTTAAATAGCGTATTTCAAGTTTCGGTATCATTACGCTACAAAAAGTAGATTATCATTTTTGATCCATAAAACTTTTCTTGCGGACTGCAGTGGCACCTGATGATCTGGGCCTCTAGGCAGTTACCTACTCTGCCTTAAGGTTAATCCGGCTCTGCGCACTACTAACATATGCGATTTCTTTCACGTGATCCAGCACTACATCATCAACTCAAACTTTTACATCCAACGTGTCCACGTTTCTTTCAAATACCGTTACTTGGGTAATCTTCTCCTAAATGAGGCCTGCATTTGAATGCAGGCCTCATTTTTTATCACCATCCATCACTATCACCAGTGATGCAGTTCAGATGGATCAGACCAATTTGAAGTCGTTATTTATATCTTAAGGTTTAATCAACTTTATTGCCATTTGACTATTTTTAGCTTTGATTATAAGTAAGTATATTCACGCTCATATCCCCGAAGAGGTAGGAAGAGGCACAACACATGGCACCCACGACTAGCCGAAGACAATAATTCCCACAATGAGATAGGTGGCAAGCCTATCGTCAACCGGGCATATATTCAATCCCGAGCAACTTTTTTTTTTTTGAAAATTGGTAAACCTCCATTTTAACACCAGAATCAAGAAAAAACGAAAAGAGAAGAAATCTAAAAAACACAACCGAAATTGAAGTTGAAAATCATGGCCTTTTTTTAATATGTCCATCTAATTTATGTGCTCGTAACTAATACGGATATTAATAATAAGCTGCCTTTGGATTAATCTCAATAACGTGTATCGGTGAATGACGCCAGCAATAAAAAAGGATAAATCTATTTCTTTCATAATTTACTAAAAGAAGAAAATGTGGTATTTCCAATTTTCTAATAAAAAAAATGTTGCTCGGGATTTGATATGTACCCGGTTGGCGATAGGCTTGCCACCTATCACATTGTAGGACTTAGTGTCTTCGACTAGTCATGACTGCCCTGGTTGTGCCTCTGCCTACCTCTTCGGGGATACGGGAATGAAGATACTTTTTTTTATAATTTACTACATATTGCGTACCTAGCCTGCCGTTACTAATAGACGTTTTAGATAGTTGTAAACATTTGTTTGAATCCATCTTAGTCGTAGATTTATTTCGAATTTCATAATAATCTGAAGAGGCAAACAAAGTTTCCTGCAAGAGTACCGTGGTTGGAAGGCATGTTTACTACTGTCAAGAACGTATTTAATAGGGATTCTAGCCGATGGCAAACACTGGTTTTAAATGTTGTTTTGCATCCGTGTGGCTGTAGATTTAATCCAAAGTTAATAGTAATTAGGAGATGTAAACAAAGTTTCATCCAATGGTGGTAATTTTGTTGCGCACTCACTAAACTAATTTTAAGTTATCGCTGTCTTCTTTCAACTAAAGAAACAGAAAGAGACAAAACACTTTTAGCACTGTCAAATTAGACCGTACACGTCATTTCTACGGACGTTTAAACTATTACTCGGAAAACGTCAATTAAAAACATCGCGATTTGACATGTTCGGACTAATCTGACGTGTCTAAAACGTTCTATCTCTTTTGTTTTTGTTTCATTTAAAAAAGATAGGTAGCATGAATCTAAAATAAGTTTAGTTTGTGAACAGCAGAATTACCACCATTGTCACCTTTGTTGGGAGGTATGTTTACATCCGTCTGGAACTTATTATATATAGATGCTAAAATAATTTTGATAAGGATGTTAACGATACTATTGCAAACATATCCAGACCTAGAAATGTTAACATCAGTATTATCATTACACAAGTGCTTACCTTCGTGAAACCCCGTGTTGGTCCGGGCTTCTTGCCTTCCTTGCCAGGCAGCTCGTAAAAGGCATAGGCTCACCTTCACTAACACCGTGACATCTGACTAGGTGGTAGAGTTTAGCAACGACTCGCCCGGATTGGTACCACCGCCTTACTTATTCCTGCCGCCATAACGTCATGACGTGTTCCGGTTTGGAGAGTAAGGTAGCCGGTAAACTTACTTTTGCTCGAGGCCTTACATCTCGGCCTCAGGTTGGCAACGCACTATTACCACCTTTGGTGTCTCTAGGCAGCGTGAATTTCTTAACACCAGGAAGTTCCGTCTGCTTGTTTGCCTTCCAATGTTATAAAAAAAAATATGTGTAATTAAGTAATGCTTCACAAGCGAAACATCGGTAAAACATTTTTAGAATTCATACAATTATTGTAAATGCGAGAGGCTGTCTGTCTTTCTGTGTCTCTATCATTCTTATTTTTATGATATTGGTAGGCAAAGAAGTAGACGGATTCACGCCGCATAGAGGCACCAAAGGTGGTAATGGTGCGTGGTGGTGAGGCCGAGATTTTAGGCCTCGTGCAAAGTATGTTTACCGACTACCTTATGCTCCGAATCGGAAAACATCAACGGCAAGGGCTGACGTTATGGTGGCAGAAATAAGCAAGGCGGTGGTACCAATCCGCGAGTCGTTGCCAAATTCTACCATCTAGTTAGATGTCACGGTGCTTGCGACGGTAAGCCTATGCTTGCCTTTTACGAGCTGTCTGGCAGGAAGGCAGATGGTCTATTCTGCAAAGGATCCCGGATCAACACGGGGACTGTTAGGTTTACTTATTCATTTAATCGTTAAAATTTACCAACATCAACATTTTCGATTTCCAATTAATATAAGCTATAATAAATTAATGAAGTCTATGGGTCCTTGTATCAATCACATTTAGTATACAGTTTACGAGTATATTACAATACATGGTTTATAACCATTATACTCGTATATCTAAACTACCAATATTACTTAGATATAAGTAGCTGCTGCCCTCTGTTTAAGCCGTTTGGATATCATGGTGAATAATTAATTAAAGTTAAACTGTAAACTTTAACTCCTAGTACTTGCCACCACGTTGCAATATGATAATTCTTTTTTCACAACATGGTAAATGGCTCCGAGATGGTCTCACGTATATTTTATCAACATTTA
Source organism: Calephelis nemesis (assembly GCA_002245505.1). NCBI lineage: Eukaryota > Metazoa > Arthropoda > Insecta > Lepidoptera > Riodinidae > Calephelis > Calephelis nemesis. The sequence continues at coordinate 85,624 of NJDD01003757.1, read as the reverse complement.
ACTAAATATTTATTGAAATATTATACTTAATAACGCCAATCTTTTTGTATTCATGTAACTCAAAAATAGTCCGATCATCGGATCTATCCTTTCAGAAAAGAACCTTCAAAATCGGTTGGCTATAATCCGGTAATAAACATATAAGAAGTTTGATTAGTTTAGCATCAAAAGTGTATGGAAAAATAGTTGAAAGGAGCAATGATCGATAAAATACTGTAAGAGGCTCAAAGCGGTTTCAGGTCTGGAAGAGGATTTTCGGATAAGGTGTTTTCGATCCACAACAGCGTCTGACTGTGAGCCAGAGTGTATTTTGTGGTTTTGTGGATATTAAAAAAGCGTACGTAGGGAACTTTGGGACATTTTGCCAGATTATGAGATAGTCGGGTCCCTGCTACATGCGGTACAGTCAATGTATTTAGACTGTAAAGCTTGCATGCGGGTGGATGGCAACATATCGCCTTTGTTTGATGCTAACATTAGCGTCCAGCTGGGTTGTATGTTGTCAGCGCACTTGTTTTTTTGTATTTGGACAAATATCTTTAAAGGTTAAGATAATTGATGCATATGGGCGACCGAAGTGGTGAACTGCCTACTTTATGCAGAAGATGCTGTACTTTTGTGCTCTACACCATCTGAGCTGCAGACACTGGACACAGTGATGGAAGGGTATTAAAAAGAAAGGGGCTTACATTTTAATGCGATGAAACCAAAATAATGGTGTTTATAAGAGACTTAGTCAGGACGGATGCAAGGGTTTTAGATGATGGTGTAGTGTTAGAGCAAGTAAATGAAATTGTATATCTTGTTTGTGCTTTTAGCAGGGATATAAGGTACACCGCGGATTTAGAGAGGAGAGTGAGTGCAGGGAATAGTGTGAATGGAGTGTTGGGTAAACTATTTCAAAACGAGGTTTTGAATCAAAAAGCAAAATTCGCTTTGCATAATTCTGTGCTTATCCCAACGATGTTGTATGGAACCGAGACTTTGGTATCTCAGAAAAAGCATGAAAGTGGGATAAATGTGGACGAAATGAGAGCGCTACGAAAAATCTGTGGTATAACTCTCTCGGACCGCATTCGTAACAGAGAGATCAGAGAAAAAGTGGGGTTGAAAGAAAGTGTTGGTGTTAAAATGGAAAAGGCTTGCTCCGCTGGTTCGGGCATGTGAGAAGAATAACAAACGAAAGATAGACAAAGCAGATATACAGTGCAAATATCTCCGAAACCGGCGTGTTTGTATGAAAAGGGTAAAAATATGAAGGAAGCTAGACAGGCTTGGTAGGATCGTGAGGTTTGGCACTCGATAATCTCTGCCAACCCCGTAATAGACTTGGCGTGAAGATATGTATATATGTATGTATGTATGTATGTATATATGTATGTATGTATGTATGTATGTATGAATGGATGTATACATTTGCAAAATTGATAAAAGAACGCGTTACTTTGCGGAAATCCATACTAAATCCAAATAAAATTATTTAATTTCCAATTACGGAAGTCAAAAACTAACAAATATATAGCTTCACACAACACACACCACTAAACTGTTTTATTAACACCAACAATACACACACTACTAAAAACTCACGTTTCGCTTCGTAAACAAAGCATCATCAAAAGAATTCGACTGCACTCCACGAAGGTCGAGCAGATATGTATTACTACGGTTACGAAATGAAACTTATTGTATTAAACGTTAAAACGATATACTTACACGTAGGTAATTACAAACATACACACGAGTTTCGCAATTTCAACATTAGAAATGCTGGAATTACACGAGTATTTTAAAACTCCGAAAAAAATTTCAAGTCAAGTTTTTTAAAGTTAGCTTAAGTTTGAAGCAGCCAGTTTCCAAATCGCAAATTAATTTTAATTTACGATTTATATCTTAACAGCAACTGTTCAAAATGATCTCTATAGTTTCGAAGTCTAAACTAAACTCCTGTTTAACAGGCTGCTCGTTTCGGTTCTAGTCTAAACCGAACTCATGTTACACCGTTAGCTGCTATTTTCGGTTCGATTTAGTTTAAAAGTCTAAACCGAAGTCATATTATACAGCTGCTCAGCTCGCTTCAGTTTAGTTTTTAAGTGTAAACCGAACTCATGAATAGCTGTTATTAAGAGGTAATTCATACATTTAAATTAACTAGTGGTCGCCCATTGGTCGAAATTCACTTTAATAAATTTTAATATCTTGTTGATAGGAACGCCGTCTTCATTTCTCAAGACCAACTACTAAACTTTATGGATAGTTAGTGCGCCATCTGTGATCTTTTATCGTTCTCATCAATATACTTATTTGTTTGTGTGTGTCAAACGCATGGTAGTAGGGTAATGTTTTATTTATTGATATAATATACTTTATAGTTTATAAGCATTATTATTGAAAAATATTAGCGTTCTGCACTTCTCCTACACATACATAAACTATAAGTGTGCCAAATTTTATGCTCCTGCGTCCGCGCAATTTTCGTAAAAAGGGGTTCAAAGTTTTGGCAGCACGTATTTAATATATAGATTAGTTCCAGAAAATGTCTGCTAGAAAAACACATTAACTAGCAGACTGATAAAAATTTTGATAAATTTATATTTACTGATGAATGCTAACTTTTTCTAATGTAAGTTCTTTTACCGAGGTCACATTCATGGCAATATTTTTTAATTTAAAGTTCAAAGTTTGAGAATTTCTGACTTTAATTTTAAGGACATATTGAAATTCATTCATTAATCATGGGCAATTTATTTTATGGCGATATTGGCCATTTCATTGAAATTATGGTTTTATTGTTATAATTACTTTAATATTAAGGTTAAAGTGGTAATTTTTATGTTATACGGCAACTGAAGATTATTTTTACGGCTCCGAAACAGTAAAGCTGTGTACCCTTAAAGATTCCATATGCATGTCTGTCCGCCCGTCCTAGGTCCATCCGTATGTTAAAGCAAATTTACTCCCAAACCTTTATAAAATCCAAACCCAATCAAAACTTTATTCCCATAGGACAACGCAGTTAAAATTTAGTAAGTATATATATTAATTAAACTCCTTTACGATTTTTAATCAAATTCGTACTCAAGTTATAAATGCGAAAGTTAGTATTATGTCTGTTTGTTTGTTATTCCTTAACGCAAAAACTGCTAAACCGATTGTCATTAAATTAACACACATACAAGGTAACTTAAAACTAACTCATAGGATAATTTTTATCCCGAAAAAATTGTTATTTGGCATCATTAACTACACGGGTTAAGCCGCTTGCAACAGCTAGTATAAATATATGAGTACATATGAAAGGGAGAGCTTTCCATATAACGTTTTTATGTGTATGTACCATATAACTGAAACTTGACTTTTAACTTTTTTTTATCACAAATATACATATGAGGTGTTTTTTATGTGATTAGATAGTGAAAAGCACATGTCTTTCATGATAATTAAAGCAGAGATTAGTATGTATTTAGGCCTTCGGCCTTCGGCTATATTCGTCAAGCTTATTATTTTAAAGCTATCAAGATAAAGAGATGTTATTACATAATTAATCATGTTGCTGGAATTTAGATTAGGTCAGCCAATTTAAAAATAAAAGTATGAAGTATAAAAAGAGTAAAAAGTACGCATTGTTTAAATAGCAGTACTTTTACTAATTGCATTTGTTATATTATCTATAAACTGCAATCACTACCTACTTACAGATAGTCTAGGATATGCCATCAAACGAGTAGTTACATTTTCTCTTTGATAATATAATTACAGATTACGAATAGGGTTGCCACAATATTAAAAAAAAAAAAATTATCTGGAAAAAGTGAAGTGCAAATTCTTTTTGAATATTTACTTTCCTAATTCGTTTTTTTCCCTCAGTTTCATAAAACAAAGTACAAATAACTTTGCAATCGCTTTTTTACGTTATTATTCTTCGATGTAAACAAAATGAAATCATAAAAAAACTTTGTAACAACTTTGCAGTGTCGAAAGATTGTGAGGACTTTTAGCAAGGAAAACGTTTACGTTTCTTATTTTCATAATAAAATGTTTACACGCTTATACTTAATATACCTGAACTGTGAAATATCGAGAAAAAGATATGAAATAAATTGAAGATTTGAAATTGCAACCAGTTTATTTAAAATGAAAACATAGCGGGTTTTGTAGTTCAATCAATTCTCAATCAACTGACTTAAATGTTTTTTTTTAAAAATCCAACTTCCTAAAGTAGATTTGATTTCAATGAAAAAGGCAAACAAGCAGAAGTATTTCCTGATGGTAATAAATTCACGCCACCTAGAGACGCCAAAGGTGGTTATGGTGCGTTGCCAACCTGTGGCTGGGATGTTAGGCCTCAAGCAAAAGTAAGTTTACCGGCTTCCCTACCCTTCGAACCGGAACACGTCAACGGCAAGCATTGAACGTTATGGTGGTAAGAATAGGTAAGGCGGTGGTACCAATCAGGACGAGTCGCTGCTTAACTCTACCACTTATGTCACGGTCTACATAGATGTCACGGTGTTAGTGACGGTAAGCCTATGTTCGCCTTTTATGAGCTGCCTGGCAGGAAGGCAGAGGGTCTATTCTGCAAAGGAGCCCGGACCAACACGGACCAATTTCAATACATAGCTGCATAGTTAAGAATTATGGTCTATAGATATCAAATTTATTGTATGTATATAATTAATGAACAGATGTTAGTTATTTATGGAGATATTTGTAATTTATAACACAACTGGCCTACTCGGTGACCTTTTTTTGGAATAACTAATATGTTGGCAACCTCACGGTTTTTACAACTTCACCGGGCTTTTCCGGCGACCTTCTTCTCGCTTGACATTACGAACAATTTGTATATGAAGATAATTAAAGTATTGTTTTTCCTATTCTCAACAGATTTTTTCGAGATTTTCTCTTCATATGGCCCTCCTGACAATAACCAACACAATAAAAAGAATGAGCGAAATTGGTCCATCCATTCAGGCGTGACGCAATGACCATGCGAAATGGGGATTCATTTTCATATTTAACTAGCGGCCTGCCCCGGCTTCGCACGGGTACAAAATGTACATACAAACTCTCCTCTTTAGTCACTCTATCTACTAAAGAAAACCGCATTAAAATCCGTTGCGTAGTTTTAAAGATTTAAGCATACAAATGGACATAGGGACAGAGGAAGCGACTTTTATTTTATACTACGAGGGCCAAACTGAAAGTTTTTAGAACTGGCAACTTAAAAGCATTATATGAAAAAAATAAGTTTAAATTATTTTGAAAATAGAACTCTTTACCAATAATATTGAGTATATATTTCATTCATTTGTCATTTGTTTTACGATTTGGCGGCAAATTGAAAATTGTCTGTGCACGTCAGAATGAATTTAAGCCGAGAAAATTTTCGTGCAATGATTTTTTATGACTTTCGATGTCATATAAGTCAACAAGAAAGTTATGATAGACTTCGATTGGCTTTTCACGATGAAGCCCCATCTCGTGCCACAGTTTACAACTGGTTTAATGAAATCAAACGTGGTCGAACTAATCTCACCGACGATTTACGTGAGGGACGGCCTTCTACAGCGACGACTGAAGACAATATCAGTGTTGTGTGGCGTATGGTAGAGACTGACAAAAGAGTGACCTATCAGCAGATTCGGACAAGTCTAGGCATAGGTATGAGTCAAGTGCACAAAATCCTCCATGAACATTTAGCGGTCAGGAAGCTTTGTGCCCGCTGGATACCGCATAATTTGACCGAGGCTCAAAAACTCCGCCGTGTTGATTGGTGCCGAGAAATGATCCAAAAATTTAACGGAGGTGACTGAAATGCTGTGTTCGACATACTAACGGGTGACGAAAGCTGGACTTACTGTTATGATCTGGAAACCAAAAGACAGTCTGCTCAGTGGGTGTTTCCTTCCGAAGAGTTGCCAACTAAAGTGAAGAGAGGTCGAAGTGTTGGAAAAAAGATGGT
>NJDD01003757.1:44714-63766 GCA_002245505.1 Calephelis nemesis | reverse complement strand
AAGTGTAACAGTATTTATGGCCAGACTAAGTATATTGTACACGCGAGCCGCTAGTAACTTATACAACAAAAATGTATGTGTTAAATTGGTCGATCCGTACAGCCATGATGCGGTGACCAAGTGAAAGAGAGATTAATTTTTTTATGTGAGATTATACCCATTTAGTAATATTTTTTTTATATTCATTTTAACATTGGGATGAACGTAATAATCTCAAACATCACGTTATTTCACGTGATGTTTGCGATTTTGTTCACTCTTTTTACAATGTAGCTATTCAAGCTGACGAAAGCGATTTCTTCTGCTTTTCTGTTTCATGAAAATTATTTGAGTTGTTGAGACTAAATAACGTACTTCATACTTTCTGGTCTTTTTTGAAAATCAATTTTTGAATCCCTGACAAACAAACACATTAAGACAGTAATGTTAATATAAAATAATTATTTGTCTCCTCATTAACAGGATTGGAAAGTGCATATGTTCACGCCATTTACACCAACAGTTGAGGCACAGCAAACAAAGGGTGCTTTCCTTACGCAGTATCCCTACCAAGTGGCCCTCAAAGGGGCTATGCACTTTCAGGGCCTTTAATCACTTCTGTCACTTCCGAAGAAGGACTATATCCAGCTGCATGTAAGGTTTAAAACTATTTAACAGACTCCTAAACAGATTGAGGTTATAAATATTTTACTCGAATATCCAGTCCCTTTTTTTATAAAAGTTATTCGATTTCTCCGTAATTTTTGAACATCATTTAATTTGATTTTTGTTAGATAAGTGTACTACTGTGCTGGTCACATTGCCACGTAGTTTGGATCTGGTGTTGGAATTCCAGGGAAATCAAGGAAATGCAATTTTCGAAGTGAAAACTTCTTTAGCGGCGTTGCGCACTTTTTTTGGAATAGACACGTGACCTGATTGAAAATTCGTAAGACGGCGCAGGGCGCTTGCGCGAATGTTCGTGTTGTCATGTTTGTATACGATGAAGCAATTCGTACAAAATTATTCCCTAATATTCCAAAATATCAAAAATGCACAACGTTGATATTCAAGTTTTCACTTCTGTCGGTATTAATAACATAGAGAAATAAATTCAAAGTCGGTTATTTTCTGTTTTACTAGGTTTAAATTATAAAATAAATGTATTTTTTGATGTAGTAAGATCTATATATTTCTTTTAAGCGAGGATTTTCCAGCTGCATTTAAGATTTAAAAATATAAAACTTGTTAGCATAAATATGTATCGTAAATAAGGACATTATCCAGCTGCATGAAAGGATTAAAAGATTTTAATACAATTTATTCAACTAAAAGTTACAATGTTTGCCAGGGAGAAATTGCTGTTTTGGCGATAATGCCACCTTTGTGTATTACTTATTTTTTAAGTTTAATTTTTATCGTTTTTAAGCTATTGCATAGCTCCTATCACGAGCCTTGAGCGTGGAGACCGAATCCAGAAATTTCGTTACGAAAATAACCTACCACCCCCCACTCCGACCGACAAAGCGGTGATACTTTTTAGTATTGCCATCTATCGATGAATAGTAGAACTTTTAATAACTTTTTAATCAGGCTTGTCGCTTTAGCTCCGCAATTCACCTCTAGGTGGCATTGGTTGTATCGGCGTTACTGCGCTTGCGTAATCCCCCTCTTCGCCCCGCAATCTGGTGACTCATACCTGCTTAATATCCAATAGCTTCACCGCGGCAGTCTCCGAATGCCACAGGTTTTTTTTTATTTATTCGGTACATACTTAATATTCTGATGTTGTTTTCGTAAAATGACATAGCCACCTAAGATGTCGATGGTGCGTGGCAAACCTAAAGATAGAATAATATGTCTAAGTAAGTAAATACATCCGCATATTGGATGTTCTAAGAAGTTACATTTCAAAAAAACCCTTAATCGAAGTAAAAATTAAGGCAACTTTAGAAACAATTTAATCACTTTAAAAGTCAAACTTTTGAGCAACACGTTTTTGTTTTTGTTGTTAAATAAAATATTACAAATGGTACTTACAAAAATAGAAAATAGCTTTATTGTTGAAGTTGTAAGGTATAAGTTTTAATGTTTTTGTACGGATTCCAGAGAATTCTTAAGGAAATAGAAGACGTAATCTAACAACAATTCAAAAAATGTCTTTAAGCCCATATCCCTTAAGAGGGAGGCAGATGCACGATTAAGGCACCCACGATTAGCCAAATACACTAAGTACAATAATGTGATAGGTGGCTAGCCCATAGCCAACCAGACACATATACAACCCCAGGCAACGTTAGATTGATTAGAAAATAAGATATACACATTTTCAATTTTTATTTGTTGCTTGACCCGGGGATTGACGGCATCAGCTTCATACTGTTTCAGCACAGCTTCTAATCCAATGATAACAATGCCGTCCAAAAATAAGTGACCAAAACGGACTCACTCTACCTGCACTTCTGAATTCTCACCTGCACTCAGTTGGACAGCTTACATGTAAAAAAAAATTGTGTGTGTACTTATGTACACGCGTTAGAAGTTATAATTCTTCGGCGTAATAAGATAAAAATCTTTTTAAAAATTTTATCTTTTGCCTTATTTTACATTTGTAGACAAAATGACACTAACCATAGAAAAAGGGTATTTAATACATTAAAAGTTTTATTATATTGCATTATTTAGTTAAATAAAGTTTATTTAATATTTAAGGTACCTTTTTTTTGAAAAACTAAAATGTTATCTATAGCTAACTTCATCATGTCGGTTTTTCGTGACGGTGTGCGCGCTCATCGTAAAAATTTACCCTCATCATTTTTTCCTAACGCACCAAAAGAAGTATAACTTCAAAAATGAGACAATTGACTGATATTGAAACCTAGGATGGTTTATTTTAGTTATTTTCACAGCATCATGTCGTATGAAATTCTTCTCTGGGGGAGTTCTGCCGAAGTCAATACTATATTTATTTTACAAAAGAGAGCCATAAAGGCCATTTATAACCTACGCCCAAGAGTTTCCCTGAGAGAAAAATTTAAAGAAATCAAAATTCTAATTGTAGAATCTCAGTAAATCTTTGAAAATTTAATGTATGTTTACAGAAATTCAAAATAATTTAAAAGAAATTGTGATATACACTGTGTCAATTCAAGGAATAAAAATAATCTTGCTGTGCATGTGTCTCGTCTTCACAGAGTAAGCCATTCTTTCATGGGCCTATGTATACAGTTCTACAATAAACTTCCCATTTATATGAAAAACTTCCAATCAATAAATTTAAGAAATGTGTTAAATGTAAATTAAATCAAAAGGGTTATTATAACATTACTGAATATTTAGCAGATAAGGCTGCTTGGGATTAATTGCTCCTCATGCCAATCTCTTGTAATATATAATGTATCATTACATAAATTATTGTAAATATATTTTAAAGTAAGAAAAAAAGACAAGCCCGCTGAGTTTCTTGCCGGATCTTTTCAGTGTGCGGCCGCGTTCCGATCCGATGGTAGATTTATTATTACATAGACCCGTCACAAGTGCCTCTTGTAGGTTTATGTGAAATAAAGATGATTTATTATTGTTATTATTATTATTACGACGGCATAGTGCTGAATCTTATTATTTTATGCTTTCACATCGTCCTATATACGTCACCTGGTGGGTCATGTGACCCATCTATTTTGACTTGGGCCTGTAGTCTATTACATATGTTTTATTTACCATAAGTTTTGACGTGAAACTCTTTTAGTTGTACGACTTCTGAATCTACTTAACTATGGGATTAAACTCTCTTTGTTCTCAGCAATACATAGATTATTAGTTTATAACTCAGAAATTACAAGTCGAACTATAATTAAATTAATATGGGACCACCTGGGAATCAAGACTAACATTTCCAAAAAAGGACCATCAAAATCGGTTCATTATTGGCAGCGCGTTCGCGTGACAAACAAAAAACTAAAATTAAAAAACTTACAGTAGAATTTAAAGACTTCTCTTTTTACAATCGGTAGAAAATTATTCGTAAGACTTGCCTGTCAATAATATCGTTCAGACAAATTCATGAATATTTTGTGTCATTTTCTGTTTTATAGGCTGTTGCCATGCTGATCAAATTATTTACGTAACTGTTTTTAAGTCTGTAGGAGTGGATTTGTCGCTCCCTTATTGATCGATAATTACAAATGTTAGAGAAGAATTAAAATTAAATTTTTTACCGTCAGGAAATCCGTCTGCTTGTTTGCCTCCTAAATAAAAAGTACTACTTTTCAATTTTTAATTTGTATTTATTTATAAATTAATAAATTATAAGTGATACGTAAAAGAGTACAAATGTTTCTTTATTTAAAAACTAGCTGACCCGGCAGACGTTGTTCTTCTATGAAAAAATTGGGGCGAGTCAACCTCATCACTAAAGGGTATGAAAAAGATTCACCCTCAGCACTTAGAGTTATAAAAAATTTATGTTGGCCGATTCTCAATATGCTCACAAAATTTCATGATAATCAGTCAAGCCGTTTAAGAGGAGTATGGGAATGAACATTGTGACACGAGAATTTTATATATAAGATATAAATATTTGGAAGATTCACCTAGAGCTGACGTTGGAAAATATCAAATATTTTTTGAAAAGTAAAGTTGAATTAAGCACAAAATTATACAAAGCGAGTCTAGCACCCTGACACAAAACCTTGCTTTGAAGTACCCAGTGCTACATTTACAATATTCTGTGCAGGGAATGTGAATAAAAATTATCTGATCATGATTCTTAGTATCTTTACACCCACATCCCCGAAGAGGTTGACAGAGGCACAATCAGGGCACCCACAAATAGCCGAAGACACTAAGTCCCATAACGTGATAGGTGGCAAGCCTATCACCAACCGGGTATATATCCAATCCCGAGCTACATTTTTTTTTACAAAATTAGAAAACCCAAATTTTCTTTTTGTTGGCCGACCCGAGATTTGAACCTGGGACCTCATGCAGTCAAGTCCAACACCTGAACCGCTAGAACACAGAGGATGAATGCGATATAATAAAAATCATGATTCTTTACTATTTCATTAAGAAGCAGTTCAATAATTGACTTTGGCAGGATATCAAAATGATTCTAGTCTACTCGAGGAAATAAAATTTAAATGGGAAAACTTGGCGAGTAATATTTTTGAGTATGGTGACACCCTACCCGAAAAACTGCGTAGCGATGTAGCGGCGAAAATTAAAAAACAATATTTGAATGACAAGCCCGTCAGCCAGGAAACCTTTAGGGGTTTGGTCGAGGTTAGTTCTAGGGTTTTGATGTCTATTAAACTAGTATGCTACACTGGCGCCAATTATAAATGTCAAACATTTATAATTGACACTAGCGACTGTACTCTACAGCCTATCAATTATCTATGGAATAATGTTAGAGGGCGGAAGTAATACAAAACTTCGAAACCGGTCTGTTTGTATAAAAGAGGTTATAAATCGCTTCTGTGGTCCAGCGGTTCGGTGTCGGACTTGACCTCTCGAGGTCTAGGGTTCGATTCCCGGGTCGGCCAACAAAAAGAGACTGTTTCTAACAAAAAAATGTTGCTCGGGATTGGGTATGTGAACGGTTGGCGACAACTTGCCATCTATCACAATGTTGGACTTAGTGTCTTGGGCTAGTCGTGGGTGCCCTGGTTGTGCCTCTGCCTACCTTTTCGGGGATATAGGCGTGAAGATACACACACCCACACTTCTAACTTTTGAAAAAGAATAATCAAATTGCGACGTGTTAACTAATGGAATAGTTGGAGTCGGATTTTGTATTTTTTTTATTATCGGATTTTTTTTTATTATAAAATCAGGATTTGTCTTTAAGCATAGATGTAGTATCCGTCGTAAAATATTTGTACTCCGTAATGAAAAAATGGAATGTCGTCGAGATCTTTTAATGTGATCTTATTAAATCTTTGGTTTTTTTTTCTTTACTTTTGATGCATCCTTGTCTACTGTTTAATTTCTTTTTGTTTTATTTTTATTTTGTTTATATTTATTTAAAATTTTGAATTAGGATGAACCCGTAATATAACACGTAAGTCTAATAATTCATTTATAGCGTACTATTTTTAAAGTTTTGTCACGCCAAAGTACGTATACATTTTTTTTGGCGGACAATCGCAAATGAAATATTTTTATTTGGATCTAACACGTAATTAAAACATTACATTATTATATCAGTCCTAGCTACTGTCTTAACCACGCAAAAGAGAAGGCAGCAAATTTTATTGAATGTGCTTTTCTTTAACAGCTTTTCTTTCGGTAACTCAAAAGGGAGTTGACTTTCAGTTTAGTAAATGTGTATCAACAAAAAATAGCCCATTAAGTATTACTCCCAAAAAAACTACTGAACGGATTGTGATATTAGGTGACCAAAGAGTTCGTGGTTTGTCTACCAAACTCTCAGATAACAACAGGTATTCGGTTCAATCAACTGTCAAACCCAATGCCAATTCTTCTGAAATGATACATAGCTTTAGAGGTTTTTCAGGTTTGTGCAACAAGGATTATGCTATCATAGCAGTCGGCTCAAATGCTTGTAACCCTTACTCTGTGTTTACAAATGTTAGTAACATTTTAGATAAGTTAAATAAGTGTAAACAAGTGTTTTTGTTAAAAATTATCCAAAATCAGTACATAAATGTAATGCTTCTTAATCATAGACTAAAAATGATTGCTAATCAATACAATAATTGTACCTTCCTAGATATGAATACAGAACAATATGGACATTATACACACAAAACTTATATTGAGGTGTTTGTCCACTAAATTAAAGAATGAAATAGATTATCAGGAATATAAAAATAAATTCTTATCTTTTCCAAAAATAGAACTATCAAATCGTGTATTAATCAAAATTTAATTAAAACATTAGACAAACCAAAGATGACATTTGCTGAATATAAAAAAAACTTAGAAACACTAGTGTCATATAGAGTAAATTCAAGTTTAGCATGTAAAAGTTTTAAAAAAGGGACTATACCTTATTATTTTAGTTTGAAGAAAGAAACTTTTCAAAAGTGTAAAGACCAAAAAGTAGTTCCAGAGACTATACTAAAAAAAGGTACCATACCTTACTACTTTAGGCAAAAAATAAATAAAAAATCATTAAATGTAACTAGTGATAATCAGCTTTTTCGTTAATAATTTTAAATTATTGCATCAAAATATTGTTGGTGCATTAAATAAACGAGACTACCTTCCAGCTGCTATTAGTGAACTCAAGTACTCTCTGGGAAAAATAGATGTCATGTCTTTCTGAAACCTTTCTTAAGCAAGGTTCTGAACAAAATTTTAAACTGGATGGTTACTATACAGCTTCATATTTCTCGCGAAATAACCAGCGTCATGGTGGCACCTGTATATTAGTGTGTAAAGATCTTCAATATAAAACTTTTGATTTACAAATACATATACCATATTCTTTTGAATGCTGTGCAGTTGAGATAATAAACTATAATTTAATAGTAATATGTATTTATCGTACTCCTAATTCAAATGTAGATGTTTTTCTTAATAAATTAGAGTTATTACTAGAAAATACATTGAAAAATTCTAAAAAGAAATTTGTTGTATGTGTAGATTGGAACATAGACCTTTTACAACCTACCAATACTTACAAAAATTTAGTAAGCATTTTAAAAAATAATATTTTTTGTCACCATATCTTGAAACCTACTAGAAAAGATGCATGTTTAAATGTAATTGCTAGCAATTTAGATCATGTTTATTCGGATACTCATATTCTTGGTTTATCTGACCATGAAACTGCACAAAGTATACAAGTAGACATTAAACCAGTGTCACTTTGTAAAACGAAGCGTGCTTTTTGGTTTGAAACAAAGCGTCTCTTTGGCCAAGAAAATATTAACAAATTTTATGAATGCATGTCATCTTTAAGTTTTAGTGAAATTTTTACTGTTGATAATTGTGAAGATGCCTTTAATGAATTCCATGATACCTTGACTTTATTTTATGAATTATTTTTTCCCAAAATTCAAATTAAAGTTTCAAATAAACCAATAAAAAATAAATGGCTTTCTAAGGGTCTCTTAAAGTGCTGTAAAGTGAAACGACCATTATATTTAAATTATCGTTATTCCCAATATAACAAAAAAGGGAATAAAATAAGTTATATACGTTATAAAAAGGTATTATCAAAATGTATTTTAGAATCTCAGAAACAGGCATCATTAAAATATATTTAACAATCTTCCAATAAATGCAAAGCTTCATGGGATGTAATTAAAATCTCATTTCAAAATAAAATGTCTAAACATGAGATTGAACAAATTAAAATTAACAACTTAGTATATATTATACTGATTCTCAAGCAATTTGTAATCATTTTAATGAGTGCTTTATAAATCAGACTAAGTCATGTAAAAAACATCAGCCCAGTTCTACATACAGCATAAAATCTCATAATTTGTCTAATCATACTAAAACTATGTTTCTGACACCAGTAGATGAACATGATATAATAAAGTCTATAAATAACTTGAAAAATACAACAGCAACGGGCTATGATAATATAAGCACATCAATATTAAAGAATGTTGCCAGTGTTATAGCAAAGCCTCTTTGCCATATAATTAATTTATCATTGTTAGAAGGTAAATATCCAGATCGCTTAAAAAAGTCTATTGTCAAGCCATTATTTAAAAAAGGGGATACTTGTGAAATGAACAATTATAGACCTATAACTTTAGTTCCTGTAATTTCTAAGATTTTTGAAAAAATAATGTATGACAAATTATACAGCTATTTAATTCATTTTAACTTATTAAAAAATAATCAGTATGGATTCAGAAAAGGCAGGTCTACAGTATTTGCATGTTGTGACTTAGTTAAGAAAATAACTGAATGTCTTAATAGCAAAAAGTATCCACTTTCTGTATTTTTAGACATGAGTAAAGCATTTGATTTTGTATCACACGAAATTTTGTTAACAACACTTGAGAGATATGGCATTAGAGGTAAATCGTTAGATTGGTTTAGTCTTTAGAAGCTTTTGGAAAAAAGAAAATAGTGTGTTGAAATATCTAGACTAAATGGTAACCGCAAAAAGATCTACACTTCAAATTATCTTTTTAATGACTGCGGTGTACCACAAGGTAGCGTTTTAGGCCCACTACTTTTTTTAATGTACATAAATGATCTGCCTGATGCTATTAACCATGATTCTGTCTTATTTGCCGATGATACTACACTTCTCATCACGTGTAATAATAGAAGTGATTTAGTTAAAGAAACAACTGTAACTTTAAATAAAGTGGCAGAATGGTTACATGAGCATAATCTTAAAATAAATCTTACAAAAACGAAATTAGTCGAATTTCAGGCACACTATATAGAAACTAAAAAATTACAAATATTTTTAAATAATATTTTTATAGAGAATGTAGATTTTACCAACTTCTTAGTAGTTAAAATTGATAAATATTGCAATTGGAAATCGCATATTGACTCTCTGTGCAATAAAGTTGATAGGTTTGTATATGTATTGAGAAGAATAAGAGAAGTAGCAGGCTTGGATGCATCTCTCTTAGCTTATCATGGGTATGTTTCTTCGGTTTTGCAATATGGTATTCCTAATGGCAAACCACTTTTTAAATCACTTAAAATTTTACCTTTACCTTGTTTGTAAATAGTGAGAAATTGCATGTGCTGAACCAAAAACTTAATATTTATAAAAATAATGTGTACTGCATGTCCATTCGTATATACAACCAAATTCCTGATAATCTCAAATCTCTTCCATTAAAAAGATTTCGAAGGAAGGTATTTGACTTGTTGTTACATAAAACATATTATAGTGTCAGAGATTATCTTGTAGAAAAGAATTTATAGTAAAACAACTAATAATTATTAACCAAATATAATGAAAGTTATGGTTGCCGAGGAGTTTGTTTCGCCGTTTCTTTTCCTGTCTGGCTAGGTTTGGAAACGGTGGTAGTTTACGGTAGACAGGGTTAAATTCAATTATAGTTATTAAATGATTTGGTAATAAATAATTAATCTAGTTATAAATATAAATAATTGGCTTAGAAGTTAAAGCATATGTACCTTATTAAACAATATTTTTTATAAATGTTAAAATATTTGCACACCAAAATATGGTAGAATATGTTAATATATTCATATGTTATTAATAAGTTGATACTTAAATATTTTTGTAACATATAATTTACACACATATTTCCGCAAAAAAATAATTTTGTTTCTTTCTTCTTTATTTTAGGAACTTTGTCTATTTACTTAGCCTATGTAAAAAAATCGTTTCTATTATCATTCTTTTTCTTACCCGTATATCTATTTTACATTACTATTTATTTCAAAATGTTATCAGGCTCTTGGAGATCGCCTTTTCGCTGCTGATGTTGGTGGACTAGCACAGATTCACGCTGAAAAATCAGGTCAACCAACCTATTTGTACAGATACAGCTATCGAGGACAAAACAGCAGCACCAAATTTATAGCAGGCAATCTAGAAGACTATGGTAAGTTAGTAGCCGAAAACAGACTTTTTAAACAAATATAAGTAAGTAACATCGTTGGTGGTTTATAAGTCGTGATTTTGTGAAACGGACGCTAAATGAGAATGGAACGTAGAAACAATAAAAGCACGGTATTTTTATTTTAGCACTTGCCCTGTGCTTGGGTTAAATTTGACGTCTGACTAGGTGGTAGAGTTTATCAGCGAATCGCCCGGATTAATACCACCGCCTTATTTCCTGCTGCTTTAACATCAATGCTTGCAGTTGACGTGTTCCGATTTGGAGGGTAAGGTAGCTGGTAAACTTACTTTTGCTCGAGGCCTAACATTCTGCTTTCGGGTTGGCAACGCACCATTTCCACCTTTGGTGTCTCTAGGCGGCCTGAATTTCTTTCAGAATTCAAAAGATCCGTTTGCTTGTTTGCCTTCCAATATCCTATAATAATGATACGAACTTCAAAGTGTCATTAGGCTACGAAACAGACTATTGACGCAACAGATCAGACATAATAGCCAATAGTTCCCCGCATCTTCGTTTACGTAATCGTCCGTGACGTCACTAATCTCTGGAAACTTTTCCGGATTTACATCGCCACACTACCGAGATCTTTTTCAAGGATATTCTATAAAATAGCAACAAGTCACTGAAATGTTGAAGAAAGAATGTTGAAGTTAAAGATAATTTAATAAATATATATATACACATTACTGAAATAATAAAATAATGTTGTGTAGGTTTAACATTTACATTTATTTTTTATTAAATTATCTTTAACTCCAACTTCAGATATATATGTGTAAATATCTATGTAATAAAACTGTAGAAGAGCGAATTTTGTTAATTGGAGATATTTTACAAATCAGATGCAGGCGACTAAAGTTGTAATGGGCAGCGGTTCATGTTTCTAGGATTTTTATAATTTTCGACTGTCGGTCTGTTTGTTTGTCCGTCTGTCTGTCGATATTCCATCGACGATTCAACCCAGCAGGCTTAGCCAAGTCGCCTTTCTACAAACGCTAACACTGAAAAAAAATTATGAACAAAATGTTATATCACGTTTTGATATTAACAAACGAATAGAAAAGCCGTATCTAAATACACAAGGAACTACAATCTAGCGCAAAGAGTATATAAATACTACGTACTAAGAGGTGGGACTTCCATAGATACGCAGCAAACCCGAATTTTGTATAAAGTTTACTTAAAGTGACACATGTCACTTGACATAATGTGGTGAAAAAGTATAACCCGTATAATTTGAAAGTAAGTCTAAAGGCATAAAAAACATAGCAACCTTTTTTTATATGAAAGTTGCGCCAAACTGATCTAGCGTTCGAAAAGAAAATAAGCGTTTATACAATGTCAATCCATAAATGATAGCCAAGATAATTCTATTTTATTAGTTAGTTAGTAGTTAGTTTGCCCTTTCTAGGACCGCCTACGGCGACTTTTAGGTCATTCTGCCATTTCTTTGGTATTATTTAAGTCTTTGTCATTAGTCACTATTTAAAAAGTCATGTCTGGATCTTGAGTAAAGCGGTGGCTTCGTTACTCAAGCTCTTCTAGCAAGCACTAATTTCTTTATGGTTATTTCATTCGTGCACTTTCACTGAACAAAATTTGACAAAATGTCACCAAAATTGACTAATTTTAGCCAATATAGACACGATTTTAATAATTACCTATTAAAAATTACGACCTTCTTCATTCACGATGGCGCCAAAACTCCCTTTTTTAATTTTTGCTTACGCTAATGACAGTCAATTGCTAACGCTCGCCAAGCGAAATATGAAACCCAGTAGACGCTACAAAATGGCGTCTCTTTTGTAACAGCTGTTTATAAATGACGGATAATGTGATGTATCTAGAAAAAAATGTCAACATTTACAATCATACATACCTACATTAAAAGTGTTGTGGCCAGCTCGTAATGACAAGAAAGTGTTAATCAGACGTCGACAAACACGTAAAAATCGTAAATATTTGGAGACAATGCAAGAATTAATACTATAATGGAGTTTTTTCTAGAGTTACGAATTTAAGTATCTTTATTCTTTAATTAGCTAGCTTTAGCTAGCCGTACGTGTCCTAATTGATTGTACCTCTTCAGGGATATAGGTATGAAGATACTTTATTTCGTAAATTCTGTTAAAGGGCCAAATCGTTTCGGTCTAAGTTTCATTGTAAGTTCTTTATAAATTTAATTTCTATCTCTGTAAATATTTGATACCTTTTATTAAATTTTATAACTATAAATTTTTGACCTTAATTTTTAAATATATTGAAACATTAGTCGTGACTGTACCACAATGTAGCTTAACATTTGTGTCAGACCTAGGATCTTGGCCACCAACTTATCATTTTCTTGAATTGCCGACGATAAATCGCTAGGAATTGTAGAAACATAATAGAAACTACATGTTTGAATCTTGGATAAGCCTGCAGATATACTAAACTGATCGTAAAGAAATTTGGCAGGTAAGTAGTTACATATTTTATGCTCCGAGAAATATTGTAGGCCACTTTTCTGAATACGCCCATCTAAGTATCAGAATCTCAGAATTCTATCGTGTTAGTCAATTCATCCAGGAGGGCTATTGGCAATACATCATTACACGAAGACATACCTCTATAGGTGCCTCATTGGTGCTCCGCTGCTATCAGCGGAGCACCAATGAGGAATGTTTCAAAATCGGTGGATTTTTTTCCTATTTTTTTATAAATACAAACTGTTAGTGGCTATTAATGTCAGGCGATACGTAGTTCGCCGGGTTGGCTAGTTTTAACTAAAAAGTAATAATAAAACAATGTTGATATTATCATTCCAGGTACAAGTCATGGAGATGATTTGATGTAGATATTCATAAATTTATGGAACTCATAGAGGCCGGAGGAGGTTAAGGTCAGAGAGGCTCTGTTAGATATGATCTACAGCTTTGTCGCCACGGGGTAAGATGTATCCACACACTCATTTTACCCTAGTTTCCTTTGTAACGTTGCCCGCCTTCGACTTAACGATAAGTGCCAACTTGGGTTGAATACTTTTACTGCTTATTTGTACTAATTTCAGCACGATTTCTCATCCGTTGCTAAATTAAAACGTTAATGCTTTTTAATAAAAAATATGTTATACTGCCATACCTATTCCTGCCGCCATAACGTCATGACGTGTTCCGGTTTGGAGGGTGAGGCAGCCGGTGAACTTACCTTGCTCGAGGCCTAACGTCCCGGTCTCAGGTTGGCAACGCAACATTGGTGTCTCTAGGCGGCGTCAATTTCTTACCAACAGGAAATCCGTCTCATTGTTTGCCTTCTAATATTATAAAAAATATATGTATCTAAGACTTCATAAGATTATGGTTTCGATCCTTGGGTCGGGCAAAAATTAGAAATTGTCTTTTTTTAATGTTTTATTTAAAAAACGCATATGTGAGTTAGGCTTGCCATCTATCACATTATGGGATATTAATGTTTGGTTTGTAAATGCCCTAATTGTACATACCTGTTCCTACCTATTCGGGGATAGGATCTTAAATATGTATTAGTTGAGGGCCGTAAAAGGCCATAAAAAAGTCGTAAAAATCTAGGAAACACTGGTCTCTTACTAAAAATTACCAAATATTTGTTTCTAGATTGTAAAAGTGTGCTTTATCTCGAAAATTTTTGTCTTCACCTTGTTTAAACCGATTTACAACCGACTCCAAAAAACAGGAGTTTCTCAACTTGACTGTATGGTTTTTTAATTTTTTGTCGTATGCGTGTCGTATTTATTGTTTTACTCGAAGTACTCGATTACTCGAGCAATAGTCAATCGCTTTTGACGGTTCTTTTTTTAAATGATGGATCATGATTTCGAAGTGGTCGTCATTTTTTTGTCACGTGACCAGTGGTTTTTGAGTTATACTTCATAGTCCCTTTTTTACTTATATTAGAATTGATTTAAAATTAATGCAATTTTATAACTTAAAAAATACGTTCTGCTGTTTTTTCAAAAAATAATTATCAAAGGTGACGTTTAAAGTCGAGTTGATTTTTTGATTTCACTGCGCTGTATTATCATTTAAAGTTTTCATTAAGATCTACCACATCCAGTAGTACTATTGAAATTATGCGCTTCGGCCATATTCGTCAAGCTTCGGAAATCCGAATGTATTTGAAAAATATCTATGTAGAGTTGTTGTTACACATAATTATACATACACACACAAGTAATTAATTCGCTTAAATTTAGGTTAGGTCAGCCAATTTGTGTAGCCGAAAAGTGTAGCCGAAGCGCATAACTTAAATAGTAGTATTTTACATTTTTAGATTTTTCCCACTCTCTTATATTTAGAAGTTATAGCACATAATTATTTCAACACTTGTAAGTGTATATCTTTTAAACAAATTAATTTTTGGAGAAAAATATTTTAAAACTATAATTCCGCTTTTATAGACCTATCTATATATAAATATCTTATACTTCCACGTCTATGATTGAACCCTGTTATTTTTTAATTTTTGTTTAAAAATCAGTACACAGTACATCTTACGAAGTTCCAGCTGAGTAATATGTATAGTTGTGTAATAAAGTGCTATGAAGTATGAACAGATGGGCAAACGATTCGCCAAATCCATAAGGTTTCCTGTTTTTGCCATTCGGCTACGAAACCCTAAAAGATACTTCAAACGGAGATAATTAATGACGCAATGAAATAGGAACACTGTGTTGTTGTTTTTGATAAGAAACATGAAATTAAATTTAGGTGTAATGTGATGTAATACCTAAAGAGAAAAGTATCATCACGCCCTTATCCCGGAAGATGTAGACAAACAATCACAGCATCCACGACTAGCTAAAGATATTAAGTTCCACTGTGAAAGGTGGCAAGCCTATCTCCAACCGGTCACATACTTAATCCTACTCAACGTTGTTTTCCAGGTTTCATGGTACTGCATGGATATATGGTTATAAGAAGGTTTATAATATGTATATTTCATAACCGTGAGAAGCCGGAGCGGGCTGCTAGTTACTCTAAGTCATGTCAGGGTCTTGAGTAAAGCGGTGGCCTCATTACTTACTACGTAGCTTAATTCTCAGGGATAATAAAAATATATACATTTATATGTTTTTCACACATAAATCGAAATATATCGTCGTTATTGGCCAACTTTTGTTTTGCCGCCATTTTTCGCCAAACGTGTGTACGCGCTAAATGTGTAAAAACGGTCACGTGACAAAATATGAACAGTTGACCGGATATGCTAATTTCTTTATGATTAATTCATTTGTGCACGTTGACCAAAGTGCCACCAAAGTTGACTAATTTCACTCAATATAAACACGAAATTCGATAATTATGAAAAAACTTCCATCGTCTTTTCCCTCGATGGCACCAAAATTCATTGTCAATGTCATAACTTGTGTGTGGGTAGACATACAAAATATAGCAAGTGTAAGGCTACTTCCCAACCTTATTTCGACAGTGAAATGTCAACTCATGGTACTTGATAAGATAGGTATATTTACATCGTTCTCCCGATTAATGTCTTTCTCAATAGGGTGACTGGTAATTATTAAAAATAACATTCCAGGTGCTTAAAGTACAGTCCAACAAGAAAAAATGTGTAAACTTTTTTAAATATATCCAGTTTCACCTGTTTTGTGATCAACTTACTAATTACAATTGTACCACCGGGACGTGTTATCTAATTATTTACTAATAAAAGTATATTTTTATATTATCTTAGTGTACTTTCATGGTACTTTTCTTTACATGTTTTATATCTTCTTTTTCAATTTACTTACAAAAAACATTTTAAAAATACTAACATTTCAATAATTAGAAAATGATATGGCCAATGAATACGCAACTTTTAACATAGCTACCTCACAATATTCCTGATGCATAAGTCTAATGCAAAGTCATCAGACGTGACGTCACATTCGAGTACACTTCAAGTATAGAGCGTTTTTGGGCAAGTTTAAATATACGGTTTTGAAGGTGTGATATCTCGGGGAGTTTTTACAATGGCTGTTTGATTCTTTCATCACTTTATGGAGACCATTTGATTAAAAATCCCAGCCTCAGGTTGGTAACGCACCATTACAACCTTTGGTGTCTCTAGGTGCTTACCATCAGGAAATCCGTCTGCTTTTTTGCTTTCTGATATCGTAAAAAAACTTGACCATAAACCCTTTTTTTCCAGAGTACCTACAGAGTATACCTAACGTCAAATGGACGCCAGTCCTGCCAGGCTCTTCTGATTTGAATTATTTGGAAATAGCCGGACCCAATAATATGGAAATGAAGACAAGTTCGGATTTCGGTCAGAAATCCTTCTGGGATAATGTGGGGTTTGCCGAAAATAAAAACTATGTTCGTCTTCGAGATGAGTTGTAATTCTTCGTTTGAGATAAATATTATAAAATTAAGTAAAACTTTTTGTTACTGTTTCTAGAACCTTGTTTACTTATCAACCATACACTCGGAGCACTAAAACACTTGGAGCACCCCAAACTCACATTGAGGCATAGTTTTTAACCAACTTCAAAAAAAGGAGGAAGTTATACGTTCCCATATTCGCTGACAAATTCTTATACACGTAAAATTCAAATTTGCCGTTATCGTCAAAGTTAACTTAAACTTTCAAAGTAAATTTAAATATGTTGTTAAATTTTAAATATGTTGTTTTTAAATAGTGTTTATCCGACCTACACTGAGCTGATAATAGGATAAAACCGGTTTTATAGCAAATGTAGTATATCAGAAAATATATTAAAAATGGGTTACCTGAAAAATTCTGCACATTTTATTTTTTATTTTTTATAATGTTTTTTATTGATTAATTTGTGCAATATTAAGATTTTATCCCGACTTAAAGTAGGTATAAGACGAAGTAGCAGAAGTTGGGTTGCCTGTTGTTTACTGATTGCCAGGTATAAACAGATAATTCTCGATGCTAGTTACTTTCACGGGATCGGATATTAGAAAAAAATACATACCAACGTGCAGTTTCATTACAATTTAAGTTGATTTATAGGGTTGCCTCAAAAAATTGGAAATGTTAAAAACATTTTTTTATATAATTAAAAATATCCGGTCGGGATTTTTTTAATGCAACGCATTTTCAATATATATTCTGATATACTAAATTTGCTACAAAACGGGTTTCAACCTATGATCAGCTCGGTGTAGGTCGATCTAATTTCGGATCTTAGACTATTAGTTTCCTTGAAGAGCAAATATAAACTTATTTGCCCGTAATACGTAATACCTACTTAAGTAAATATCAAAGACGATCTGGTATTATACTGCAAAAACGACTTCATTTTCGAAACTAGCTTGTCTAAGTATACAAAAATTTGAAGATTTTTCTCGTTTTTCTTTAAAACATAACTTAGAAAGGTACAAATTTAAAAGTACGATCTAAAAAACATAAAAAATATTTTCGGTTCAATGATCGAGATCCATTTTTCCGTTATTTACGGACCTATTTTAATTTTACATGCAAATAAATGATATAGGTAAAGAACATATAACCTCTTTTTTTAAATTTGAGTTAATATAAAGAATAAGAAGCATTTGTTCCAATTTCACGTCATAACCTATTTCATGAATAGTAGAATACAAATATATTAGACCGTGAAAGAGGTCACAGGCAACTTTTATCTCGATATTTGAATGATTTTTCGAGGAAGAGCTAAATAACTTAGCACCCGATCTAAGGGAGGCATTATTGCCCGGGCGGCAAAATTGAGGCCGGCATGGAGTCGGTGGCGAAAATTGTAATAAATTCATAGAATTGGATTGTTATTTATTCATAATATATTCTTAAATATTTACACTGTTGCTTCGCACTCTATAACCAAAGGTTCTGGTTTGAGTGAGTAAATCAAGACAAGTATTTTTTTATAAAGTAGGTATCTTCACGCCCATATCCCCGAACGATAGGCAGACGCACAACCAAGGCACCCACGACTAGTCGAAGACACTAAGTCCCACAATGTGATAGGTGGCAAGCCTATCGCCAACCGGGTACATATCCAATCTTGAGCAACATTTTTTTATTAGAAAATTGGAAAAGCCAGATTTTCTTTTTGTTGCCCGACCCGGGACCTCATGCAGTCATGTCCAACACCTGAACCGCAAGACCACAGAGGCGATATAAATTTTTATATTTTTGATTAAGTAATTTAGTACTTCTGCAAGTCTAAGTAATTGTTTCTCCATTTATTTATTATTCAATTTATTTTTGAATAAATATCTAAGAATGAAAATTACTTTGTTTTTAATATTGGCAAGCAAATTTGTCTTTTTGTAGGCTAAAACTGTGCCATGTATGGAACCACGCATTTTTTTTTGATAATGGAAGGCAAACAAGCAGGTGGATTTCCTGATGGTAAGAAATTCACGCCGCCTAGAGACACCAAAGGCGGTAATGGTGCGTTGCCAACCTGAAGCCGGTATGTTAGACCTCGAGCAAAAGTAAGTTTACCGGCTACCTTACAATACCAACCGGAACACGTTAACGGCAATAATTTGACGTTATGTTGGGAGG
>NJDD01003757.1:32626-44092 GCA_002245505.1 Calephelis nemesis | reverse complement strand
AAAAAGGCCCGAATTGCTTCGAGAAAAGGATGGTACGGCCGTGCCGCTTTTTTTTTGCTCGACTTGGCGGGGGCACTACCGTGCCCCCAGATACGCAAGCAAAGGAGGTAACAATAACATCTATGGTAGCCTGTAAAAAGTTATTAAAAGATGGTCATACACTAAAATCCATGGGTAAATAAAATTATTCCCTGTTTTCATACACTAATGGTTGGAATTTTTCTAAATTTTAATGAAAATGGAAAATATTGTATTGAAAAAAATTAAATTGTTCTAGTGTTCGCTCATTGGTCGAAATTCGGCAATAATAAATTTTAACATCTTGTTGATAAGAACGCCATCTTCATTTCTAAAGACCAACTACTTTGTTTCCAATTTTTTTTAGTGCACCATATGTTATCTTTATCGTTATCATCAAAAATATATTTGTATGTGTGTGTCAAATGCATGGTAGTGTGTGTAATGTTTTTATTGCTAAAAAAAACATTACACATTGTTAAATGTACATTATAAGCATTATTATTGAATACTATTAGCGTACTGCACTTCTCCAACACATAAAATGTAAGTGTGCCAAATGTCATTCTTTTGCGCGATTTTCGTAAAAAGGGGTCCAAAGTTTTGGCATCACGATAGATTACGATTCCATAGTAGCAAGAGTACAGGGGGTAGAAATTAAATTATTGTTACGATTCCATAATCCCAAGAGTCTGTACTCTTGTACCCTGTGGGGTACTAGGTAAGAACCTGTGTAACTGGGTACATCACACATTCTCCTAGACAATTCTTTTCAATAATAATAATTAATACCATAAAATAGCTGCAAGACACAAATTGTTTGTGTTTGATATTTTCCAACGTTGGCGGTTGGTAAATAATAATAATAATAAATTCTTCATTTCGGACAACAAAGATCCATACTTGCTAAGCACTACAATTTATACATTTAAAATAATCAATTACATATTAAAATCATTATCATTAATTAAAATCAGAATCAAACTTTCAAATATTCATATTTTTAAATGAAGGAAATACTTGTATTTTTACGTATCACTTATTATTTGTTATTTTTGAAATAACGTACCGGTTCCGCTTTTATCAGTATCGTCAGGTTAAACTTAAACTATCTACTATTATAAGCGAAACCGGTGGGCTATTTACAAAAAAATATATTATAAGTGATACGTAAAAGTATTTTTTTTTTCATTTGAAATATAAACAAAGTGTTTATAATAATTAAACATGTTATTTACTATTTATTTCTCATCTTAAACTAAAATAGTTAGTAATAACAGAGGCAATATTATATTTACTAATCTCTGGTAATAATAACATTTAATTTCAACCTATTAATACATAGATATAATTTTGCAATTTATATTATTACTATTAGTAATATTTCTCTGATATACAAATCATGTACGTATGTACTTATAGATTTATCCATAGATACTCCATAACCTATCGTTAGGCTTGACAAAAAAATACCATACTTAAACCTACCATTCATATTTTTTATATTTTTGTAGAATCGGAAAGTGTTTTATATAATATACTTTTACCTGCCACTTTTTTAATGTGTGGTCATAATATCTTGGAAATAAAATAGCTGTGACTTAAAGAGGGTCATGACATATCTTATCTATGAGTTATGAGAGTTTCTGTTTTGTCATCCAGCTACGGAATTGTAAAAGCTATAGGTACTTGGGGTTGTTTTCGTCGGTTGGAATTTAAAGTCCATTAAAGGTTTTCACTCTCACTCTTTCTGGACTTCAAGAGAAATATTGATAAATAAGTAAATAATAAATTTGACGTGTTCCGGTTCGGAGGGTAAGGTAAACTTACTTTTGCTCGAGGTCTAACATCCTGACCTCAGGTTAGCAACGCACCATTACCATCTTTGGTGTCTCTAAGCGGCGTGAGTTTCTTACCATCAGGAAATCCGTCTGCTTGTTTGCCTTCCTAAAACATAAAAAATAATAATAATAAATATCTCTGGTTCTGGAATATCTGCTTATGTTATGAGTGTTAGTCTATGATTTTAAAACATTATATTTTGAATAAACAACAAGATTTCCTACAAGTGATACGTAAAACAGTACAAGCGTTCTAGATTTTAAAATATGAATATTTGGAAATTTTACCAAACGCCGACGACGGAAAATATCAAATAAGCAACCAGACACGGAAATACAGCCATTTAAATGTTCATTACACAAATGCCTGCCCCGCGGAAATCGAACCCGAGACTCGCGGTGAATCGGTGAATTTAGGCGTGTACGTTAACCCCTCAACCCACGAAACGGTCAATAACATAATTATTATCAGTCAGACAGGTGACATAGTTTAGAGATAACAGCTTGACGATAGCGACCATAAATTATATTAATATGTAGGCTAATAGTGACAAAATCACTACATAGTATGAAACAAAGTCGCGTTCTCTGTCCCTATGCCCCTTTGTAGGAATAAATCTTTCAAATTACGAAACGGATTTTGATGCGGTTTTTTAATAGATGAAGTGTTTAAAAAGAAAGTTTTATATGTATATTTTATACCCGTGCAAAGCCGGTATTAGTATCCTGTAAATAACTAGACCAAATCCGAACATAGTTATTGGTGGAAGTATCAAATACAATTTCCTATCTCGGCCAAAATCAAAACACAAAAATCATTAAAAAAAGACTTCTAAAAGACTCGGAGACTGCCGCGGTAAAGCTATTGCATAAAAAGGCATGAGTAACCAGACTGCGGGGCGAAGAGGGGGATTACGCATGCCCAGTAACGCAGATACAACCAATGCCACCTAGCGGCGAGTTGTTTAACTAAAGTGACAAGCGTGATCAAAAAGTCATTAAAGTTTCTACTAATTGTTAGATGGCAAAACTAAAAAGTATCACCGCTGTGCTGGTCGGAGTGGGGGGTGTTAGGTTATTTTTGTTACGGAATTACGGTTGGTCGGAGTTACGGTCTCCACGCTCTAGGCCCGCGATAGAAGCTGTGCAATAGCTTACAAAAACAACATGTAAGAAACAAGGACGTAAAATATCTGATGAAAAGTTTGAATAATTACAGATGTGTAGAGCTATCTACTCTTGAATTTCGGTGTTATGCAAATTAGAAATTGGAATCGGATTTGTGTCATTTTGTACTATTGAACATTATTCTGGCAAATTTATTACGATTTTAAGTTCTAAACATTCGACGAATCCAACGTTAAATTTGTTATTTACTATCAAATAAATGTTAATATTTCGTTAGATTTTATTTAAGAGGACAATTTTAAAGGCCTCCCTCCAAACAAGAAGTAGTAAAAATTTATGAAAATAAAAGTAATGAAAATGATATTTAGACTCTACGTATTAAATTAATAAACATAGTTTACTTATATTTGTAACGTGTACCTATAAATGCATATGATTTATATTTATACTTTACTTATTATTCTTATTTATTTATTTTCTATTATTCTTTACTTATTTTTTATCAGGTATTTTTATACAATTATACTCATACATACACACGCACGCCTCACACATTCACACCATACGCACGGGATGGCATTGGTTGGTTGGCACTCACGCTGAGGATTGAGGTGAAGCCCCCTGATTCCCATTTCAGGGGCTTTACGTAAACACGCATCCCATGGACGTGTTTACGTAGCATTGTCATAGAAGTATGCTTACTTTAATGTTTAAGAGGGTTTGTTTAGCAACAAGTGCGTGTACGCTATAGTTGCTAGCGCGCGAGTATGGTAATGTTTGTAAGCAGTGTAGCGAGTGGTTGATTAGCCACTCAATTGTTTAATGTTATGATGAGTTTTACAATATGGTTGTGAAGAATCGGCTAGATCAGTTGTGAAGGCTTTGTTTTCATATTTCTTAGTTTTTTGCTAAAAAGGCTGTTCTTATTATGAAGGAACAGGCTACGCCTTCTTGCTGTGAGCTCTCGGACTACTAGCCTTGTGGCTCCTAGTCGGCCTATACGTATGATCTCCGATACATACATATATTGTATATACTTCTGTGTTATTATGGCAGTATACAATTAATAAACATTTACAAGAGATAACCAGCGATTACAGAGTTTGAACATAGATAAAAGATATAAATAAAACTGTACATCTTAGAACTGTGTACCTAGGTACTGAATAAAGTCATAAAATTATTAGAACGCACTTCCAAAAGGAGGCCACACAAAAAATATTTACAGACTATTAATAAGAATAAATGTAAGAACGACCGAGTTGATGTGCAAATCTCTATAGAAAAAAACTTCACGCCCGTACAAGGGTACAGTCGTTAGGTAAATTAGATACGATTAGCCGAAGGAACTTTAGTTCCACAATGTGATAGGTGACAGAACTATCAAGGCACTTTTCCAAATCTGGGTAACGTTAGTTTTTATTTGGAAAGTGTATAAAGAGTATAAGTAGATATTATTCGACTTCAATAATTATTTGTGGATTGGGTTAAAATATTTGCACTAATTAGTCAAAATTCTTGAGACCATGTTCGATATTCAACAACGATTCTGTCATTTAATTTTCATCTCAACTTTTTAATACAATCAATATCAAATTTCACTATGTCAGAAACGAACGTTTCGGTATCGAATTTTGGACTTTAGTTTCTGCTGGCCATCACTAGTCCCAATCTTATTTCACTAGATTCGGATTTATAGAGTATAGCATGTTATAAATACCAAGACAATTTGTCCTTAAGGCAATCCATTAGATTGACAGTGAAAAATTTACCCCTGGAAGGGATACTTACTTGTTTCTAATGACATCTGGCATCAATGTTTATAGAGCCGAGACAATAAAGTTATTTGTAAGCCTAAATAGCGCTTACGCCAAAACGCAGACAAAACGCAGTTTACAAAGTGAAGTTTGTAACAATTTTAAAGGCACATATTCCGCAAATACATAAATTCCATTTCATTTTTTTTTTATTATTTTTTTTTTATGTTATAGGAACACAAACAAGCAGACGGATTTCCTGATGGTAAGAAATTCACGCCGCCTAGAGATACCAAAGTTGGTATTGGTGCGTTGCCAACCTGAGGTCAGGATGTAAGGCCTCGAGCAAAAGTAAGTTTAGCGGCTACCTTACCCTCCGAACCGGAACACGTCATGACGTAATGGCGGCAGGAATAGGTAAGGCGGTGGTACAAATCCGGGCGAGTCGCTGCGAAACTCTACCACCTAGTCAGATGTCACGGTGTTAGTGATGATAAGCCTATGCTCGCCTTTTACGAGCTGCCAGGCAAGAAAGGCAGATGGTCTATTCTGCAAAGGAGCCCGGACCAACACGGATAAACGATTTTATTCCTATACACTTGTTTTGCTTCGATCCAAATTATTCTCACAAGATGGGTTGTCCACCCATTGTCAGTGTAGTACGTCTCGCCTTCTTGTAAGTGTCTACACTACATTAGTTGAATCTAAATACCCGGTCTATGGTCTAGCGGTTCAGATGTTGGACTTGACTGCATGAGGTCCTATGTTCGAACCCCGGGTCGGGCAACAAAAGAAAATTGGGTTTTTCCAATTTTCTAATAAAAAAAAAATTTGTTCGGGATAGGATATGTGCCCGGTTGGCGATAGGCTTGCCACCTATCACATTGTGGGACTTAGTATCTTCGGCTAGTTGTGGGTACCTCGGTTGTGCCTCTGCCTATCTCTTCGGGGATATGGGCGTGAAGATTATTTTTTTTAATACCCGGACTGAGCGAATTTTTATACTTAATCAATCCTAACTTAAACACGCATTAAACTTTTGCGTGGGTTTCAAAAGGTATGTTCCGCATTTAATACAAATAACTTACAAGGGTTGGAACAATATTATCTATAGTAATTTAGTAGCTAATATCAAAACTAACTTGAAGTTTAGCTGTAAAGTGAGATTAAAACCTTTAAATTCATCCTAATTTCGGTAATGTCTCTTAGGAGACTGACGGGCACAAGTAATCCTTTCATACTTCAACTTATTGCTATTATTACTTACATATTTCAACTTCATTATTAATTTAAAATGATCCATATTTTTTACTGTTTACCTACGTACATAATCTAAGTTTTTCTTCGTTGAGCTCTTAACAAAGTTATTAAATATGAGACACTGCATAATATTTCCATGTTGTGATCTCCAGACTATCCCCCATTTACCTTTGTTCAGTTTTCTATCTATGTATGCGCTTGCGAATCATTCTATAAATAGACGCCGCAGTAATGAAGCGATGATGGCTATTAGCCTATTACAATCTATATTTTACTCTTTCCGTTCTGAGCTGTAGACCCTAGGACTAAGGTAAGAAGGATAAAGGACTCACCTCATGAACTAGTCGTTGTACTTAACAGTCGCAATTAACCTTGCACAATACGAAAACTTGCAGCGCATCCATCCTCCCGGTTTCCGAGCGACGATAAGGTTCGGTGAGCAGTGACACCGTCCACTCAATAGGGAGTAGGGGAAGGGGTGAGACAGGTGGGATATCGGAGAAGGCAGTACAGCGCAAACAGTCTATATAGGATACATTTCGGTGCTAGTCGCTATAACCTTCAAATCCTGAGAGCACCAGCTCCATTCCATAACACTAGGTCAAATTAATTGAGACACACCAATTGTATTTATTAGATATTCCCTGCCCATGAAGAGTTTCGCCAATTATTTCATTATTTGTACTGGTAAGGACTTGCAATAGTCTTTCTGAAGCTGTATTTAAGTAAGCGTGAATAGGCTTCTAGCTTAGTACATCAACATCTTTGATCCCGACATCACTTTTCACCAAGTGATTTGCGTGTCGTTGTGCTAGGCTATGTATACCTAAATTTTTTTCAAAATGACTAAGCTGTTGTTGCATTGCACTTCTTATAATGTAACAGGCTACCCAAAATAACCAATGCTTCTGTATTCTTACACTGTGGCATTGTAGGGGAAATGTGCCCAAAGCGGGTACATACCTAGCTGGCAAACGGAATATTGTCTTTAAGCTTCCTTGCGTTAAGCTAACTACACTAAAGTACGTGTGGGTGACGAAATCCTGTACTCAGGGCATCCGTCCGGAAGCATCGTGAGCAAAGAAGTGAAATTGAGCTTTAAAAAAGTCATGGTCACTTCTTATTATTTTCTTCATTACCACTAAATCTACATGCTTATTGACAAAGCTGTGATGATTAGCATATATTCGGTTATATGTAAGTAATGAAAATAATTTAATATATTGAAGTTTTGACGAATTCGAGTACTATTGTCATCTAAAAGTTAATTTGAATGGGAAAATAAAAATATCACTTCTGATACCGAGATACACTCATGACTTATTAATATATATATTTCATGATTTTCTTACCTATATTAATATGATTAAAAACATACAATTAATTGTCATACATTGGTAATTTACATATATCTTCCTAATTTTTGGGGAAACAAAATGTTTATAGATGTTACTTTTTGGATTTAAGCTACCGACTTTATATTTATGTACCCACTGTATGGTTGTAATTATATTATACTACCACTATGTCAATAATAATCTATTTAAATTATAACTATTGTTAAGTTTGTTTTGTGATGTAGGTAATTATTTGTATATTTAGGTATATAGGATAACTTTATTTAGGTAAGTAACATTGACATGTTCTAAGAGTAAGATGCCTTACCTACAAAATAAAAGTAATTTGAGCTTGTTTTGAGTTTAATAAGTTGTGAAAATCAATCATTTGAATTTGATATCATATAACTGACATACTTTTTATTATTCTTTTGCAAAAAAAAAATTCGCGCGTTCAGCGAAAATTCGCGGCGCACGAGACCTAGGACAACTGAATCTAGATTCAAGATGCTGGCCGAGCCGTTAAGTGAGATAATAAGCTGTACGATAACAAAACTAAATATAAATAACAGTGCCGGTCTATAACCCGGCGCGAGCGCTTGTCTCGTCATCCAAAATGGCGTCTTCCAAACTGCTTCTAATTTTATTATTCATAAGTTTCGTGTTTGCTCAAGAATTAAACCCTGTAGTTCGGGTTGCTCATGGAATCCTAAAGGGTGTTTGGAAAGAGTCTACAAATGGCCGACAATATGCAAGTTTCCTTGGGGTACCGTACGCACGTCCGCCGGTTGGGAAATACAGATTTCGGGTAAGCTATTTTTATTTCTAATTAAATCAATACGCGTTCTAGAATCAAGAGATTGAAATAAAAGCTGCCAAGTGTGAGTCAAACTCGCCTATGAAGGGTGCTGTAGCAGCAAGTAACATATCTTTAAAACCTTCCCTGGACTCCCACAAATGTTTCAAAGTCAAAATTAGTAATATCGATACAGTCGTCTGGAAGTTATGTGCTTAGCAACAGATTCATTTTTATATAATACTAGCTGCCCGTTCCGGCTTCGCTCGGATGGTATTTTTTTTACCATAAATTGAGATATAAGCTATCCTATCTCTCAAGTTGAATCGAACTGCACATGGTGTGCGAATTTTATTATAATCGGTTAAGTGGTTTAGGAGTCCATTGAGGACAAACATTGTGACACAAGATTTATATATATTAAGACATTAAATCGATGCGCGTTCTAGAATCAAGTGTGAGTCGGATTCGCTTATGAAGGGTTCCGTAGCAGCGAGAAACATAATATAAAAGTTCTTCTCATGTGTCTGCC
The DNA here is from genome assembly GCA_002245505.1 of Calephelis nemesis. Classification (NCBI taxonomy): domain Eukaryota; kingdom Metazoa; phylum Arthropoda; class Insecta; order Lepidoptera; family Riodinidae; genus Calephelis; species Calephelis nemesis. The sequence continues at coordinate 35,423 of NJDD01003757.1, read as the reverse complement.
AGCTTAGGTAAGTGCAGTCGGGAACCTGCCTCCCGAGCTCTTTGATTGAATAAAAGGTAAAGAGCTGTTAATTATTTATGAAGTATTAAAAAAACGAATTACTAGGTCATAGCCATGGCGAAGTTGAAAAAACCATTAAAAAATATACTAGATCTCGTTCAAACCAATTCCTTAAAACCAAAACTTCCTCCAAAAATTTCGGCTCAAGTTTACATGGTAATGTAATAAGTACTACTTTTTTTTCGTTAAACATTTCAGATTTTATTTTTTTCATTTTATTAGTTGTATAAAAAAAGTTATAGTGTCGGACTTTCTACACATGCATTACCCTTTTCACACAAACACGACGGTTCCGGAGACTCTTAACACCACCGTCGGATAATATCCGAGTGATTTGATCGTTGAAATTGGAATGTCAACCTAGGTCTCCCGGGGTATCTATATCCAACCATATTCGCATTGTATATCTGCTGTGCCAATCTTTCATTTGTCATTCTTTCCACATGACCGAACCAGCGTGCCCTTCCAAATATAAAAAAAAACACACAAGGAAAGTTAAATTTTGTTTTCTGCTTTATTCTTAATTATCTTCATTACAGGAGCCACAACAATTAAAACCTTGGACGGGAGTATGGGATGCTACCAGATTGCTTTCTCCTTGTCTACAATACGAGCCTTACAAAAAGACTGCAATAGGTAGGCCTTAGTTTATCAATAATCAAACGCTAACTAAAAATCGTGGAACAAGGTGTGTATCATAAACTCGCTTTCAAAAATACCGTAGACCCTGCGAAATAGAGAAGTAAGAAGAAGAAAGTAAACTTTAAGTTCCCACAATCAATTGTAACAACCGGTTTTAGCAATAGCTGAAGTATAATTTTGACGAGACAACGTCTTAAATTAGGTTGTGGCTCGAAGTCACTCTTGAAAAAGTGTAACGCCCGCTCACGTCTGTTACGATGAGTCACCGAACGAGAGAGAGGCCCGCGGGACGGGCGAATGCCTTGCGTCTCTATCCCGCATATTCTACCGAGAAAAAGCCGTTGTCACGTAAAATCTTCGCCCGTAAAACCGACTTTACAAGCAACCAATTTTTTTTACATATTTTACAGAGTGAAAGGATCTTCAATAATAGTAAACTACTTGTTTGGTCTTGTATTAAGTAATCTTGATTAGTATATTCGTAATTATCTAATTCTACCGTCTTATTGATAAAACTAGACTAAAGTACTTCAAAACTTATGTTAACATTGACGTCTTTATTAGAGTTCAGTAACACTATGAATTTAAGCCTTGTAGTTCTTTAATCTATGGTTGTTAATAAGACGGCTATAATTTAAATTTACAATAATGATAATATGTTAATCCTCAGCTCGTTTTAAGATCCAAGAGCCTTCAGGACTAATTCCTCTTGTTAAGATCTTAAAATTGCCTTTCTTTACAGGAAGTGAAAACTGCCTCTTCTTAAATGTTCATACACCGAAACTCAACCCTGGGGCCTTATTACCAGTGGTGGTGTTCATACATGGCGGTGCTTTCATGTATGGATCCGGCTCGTTGTATGAAGCAACACATCTGATGGACCGGGACCTGGTCGTTGTCACCTTCCACTACAGATTAGGACCTTTAGGCAAGTTTTAATTCTTGTTTCTTCGACTATGTTTGCAGAAAGACGTGTGCATGGTTTCTGAGTAATATTGAGAAAGCGATGTGCTTCCCGTATGGGGAAATTGAGAGACAGCATAAATACCATATTATGATATACCATAGTATTGGCCCACCGATGGGATTCATTACTTATCTACTGTTGCATTAATATTGCAACAGTAGATAAGGTTACACATGTGATGATACACGATACTTACTACTACCGCTAGACTAGGTTAAAAACAAAAAAAAATGTATTACTAACAATGAGGATTTTTAGTCTGAAATAAAATTAGTATTATTATTAAAACGCCTTCAAACGACCTTCTTAGAGATTTTTTATGGCAAACATCACCGTATAAGCACGCGGCTTCCCTGATGGCAAGAGATAACGGCCTATAGACACCATAACCGTTATAGGTGCTTCGCTGTTCTGTGACCCTGGCATTAAGCCAGTGGTCCAAGTCTTCCAGTTACCCTACCCTTCGGACCAGAACATGACATTGTCATTATGGTGGCAGGAATAAGTAAGGCGGTATGACCCTATGCTGACGAGTTGCAGCTCAGCACTCTACCACCAGCAGTCTTGTTGGTAATGATCTAAATATTAACCTATGCTAGCCTCTCAGATGCTGCTTGACAAATAGGCAGATGATCTATTCTACCCAGCAAACCCGGCCAACATGGGGTCAAATGAGATTTGATTTAGCCAAAGAATACTTAAGCAGTGCATTTTAGTTGACATTTTAATAAGATCGACTTATTTCAAATACACCACATTTGATAGAACTGGACCTACGGGGCTATTCAGCATCTTTTTAGTGATAATCACAGGGTTGAGTGTATATCAAATAGCTGTCAAATGACGTTTTTTACATTTGCTATCTCTATTGTATTTCTTTCGATCACTGGAGATAGCAAATATACAACACGTCATTTGACAGCTATTTGGTGTACACTTTGCCCAGTGATCATCACTAAAAAGATATGGAATCAGGGGGCTGGCAGAGTGTTACTAGTGAACGAAATACCAAAAACAATAATAATAGCAAAATTTAATAGCTAGCGAGCGAGCTACATCTGTTTTTAACCGAGTTCAAAAAACGGGGGGGGGTATATTTTTTACACAATACGTACACCGATTTCTCCG
>NJDD01003757.1:20720-32224 GCA_002245505.1 Calephelis nemesis | reverse complement strand
GGGTTTTTTACACAATACGTACACCGATTTCTCCGAGGTTTCTGAACCGATTTACGTAATTCTTTTTTTTTTGTTGTAATGCGTAATAGCTTAAAATTGGTCCTATAAAATTTGATTCAGGTAGGTTTATTAGTTTTTATTTTATTAGCATTTTTTATATATTTTCACTATCCCGACGTTTATTTTTATTAAAATAAATCATATCAGCCCTAAACTAAAAAATAATAAATAAAAATGACTAATAAAAACCGACTTCAAAACTAAAAAGTAAAAAATAATAAAGATTTAATATTAATAATACCTGTTATTTGTATGTGGCAATTACTAATATGTTTGAAGTCGGTGTCAAGCCTTAAACTAATAATTATATTATTAGTAAGTAAGTATATACTTACTTATAGTAATATGTTAGATAAAAAAAACATAAAACATTACCTACATATATTGCCCGCCAGCAAAGTCTTACCATCACTAGCACCGTGACATCTGACTAGGTGGTAAAATTTTGCAGCGACTCGCCCGAATAATACACCGGTACCGAACCGGTAAATTCACTTTTTCTTGAGGCCTAACATCCCGGCCTTGCACTTTTTTGTTTGTCTCGTCTTCCATAAAATATCTCAACCGATCACTTTTTGTCAGTAAATAATATAATATGCTTATAACCAAAAAAGTCTGTCCTGAATCATAGATTTTTCTTACGCATCATTTAATCTTTAAGGATTCCTAAGTACCGGAGATGAGGTGGTACCAGGGAATGCAGGACTCAAAGACCAAAACTTTGCACTCAAATGGGTGAAGAATAACATTATGATGTTCGGAGGCAATCCTCATAGTATCACATTAACCGGATCTTCGGCAGGTGCCGCTAGTGTAAACTACCACTACCTCTCACCACTTTCCAAAGGTAAGATATTATTAAGATAAATTTTGGTTACATCTGTCCTGCTTTTTATAATGTCAGGAGGCAAACAAGCAGACCCAGACAACCAGGGCACCCACGGTTAGCCAAAGACACTAAGCCCCACTATGTGATAGATGGCAAACTTATCACCAACCGGGCACATTTCCAATCCGGAAAAACGGTATTTTATAAGAAAATTTAGAAAATTGAAAATACACATTTTAGTTTTTTTTTCGTTACCCAACTTGGGGATCGAAGCCGGAACTTCAAGAAGTCAAGTCGGACGCCGGTTCGCTAGACCACAGAGGTATATACTTACCTAATACCAAAGACAATATAGACAATGTATATATATTATATTTAATAGTCTCTCCTAAAATATAGAGATTATCAGATCATATTTATTGCAGCTTTTAAGTATATCAAAAACTATAGTTGCTTAACTGTGTACTTAGTAATATTTATAATATTACTAGTAATAAAACTTATCGTTAATACTTAATTTAATAAACTATTATCAAAAAGGATTGTAGGCAGGTATACCATAAAAAGGATTTTCGTAAAAAGTATTTCTTCAATTTAATTTTATTTTAAGTACTTATATGAAGACTGCCACCTGTTCGTCGGTAGCCTGACCGTAGCATTATTTTAGTCTATCTGACCCAGCAGACGTTGTCCTGCTATAAAAAAATTGAGGTGAGGTACCCTCATCACTTAGGGGAATGAAAAATAGATGTTGGCTGATTCTCAGACATACTTAATATGCTATCAAAATTTCATGAGAATCGATCAAGCTGATTCAGAGGAGTACGGTAACTAACATTGTGATACAGGAATTTTATATATAAGACTAGCTGACCCGACAGACGTTGTTCTGCTATATTTTTATGTGATTTTAGTAAAAAAAATTGGGGTGAGTCACCCTCATCACTTAGGGGAATGAAAAATAGATGTTGGCCGATTCTCAGGCATACTTAATATGCTATCAAAATTTCATGAGAATCGATCAAGCTGGCTCAGAGGAGTACGGTAACTAACATTGTGATACAGGAATTTTATATATAAGACTAGCTGACCCGACAGACGTTGTTCTGCTATATTTTTATGTGATTTTAGTAAAAAAATTTGGGGTGAGTCACCCTCACCACTTAGGGGAATGAAAAATAGATGTTGGCCGATTCTCAGGCATACTTAATATGCTATCAAAATTTCATGAGAATCGATCGAGCTGGCTCAGAGGAGTACGGTAACTAACATTGTGATACAGGAATTTTATATATAAGACTAGCTGACCCGACAGACGTTGTTCTGCTATATTTTTATGTGATTTTAGTAAAAAAAATTGGGGTGAGTCACCCTCATCACTTAGGGGAATGAAAAATAGATGTTGGCTGATTCTCAGACATACTTAATATGCTAACAAACTTTCATGAGAATCGATCAAGCCGTTTCGGAGGAGTTCGGTAACTAACACTGTGACACGGAGATTTATTGAAGTGAAAATTTTTTAGAATCGTTGTGATTTCAAAACGGGTGCAACAGAAACGCGACAGGTAAGAGACACAAATATATATTCATCTCATTCTTTTGCAGGTAAGAGACACAAATATATATCCATCTCATTCTTTTACCGATTTACTGAAGTTTCACTTCTACCGTGTGTAAATCGCACACACACATTTTTTTTAACAAACGATTACTTAGTATATCCCTCGCATATTTCCGATACTGAAAAATCTATGTAGCGTTTGTAGCTATTGGCACTACGCCTTTGTTCTTGTTTTAAAATTGTAATGGAGCGTTTTGATTGGTTGAAATTAACTTTATGTTGATTGTGTGGACCAATAACAATGGAGTACATTTTTTTGGTACTCTTTTGTTAAAAAATAGTGTATACTGTATAGTATAATATAGTATATGATAAAGTATATATAGAGTATAGTAGTCTATTAGTGTTTGACCGCCTCTTTGGTCAAATGGCTAGCGTACATACCTAACTACATCAACAAACTGCGAGGCTCGGGTTCGATTCCCGACGGGGGCAGGCATTTGTGTGAAGAACATTAAGATGTCTGCATTTACGGGACTGAGTGTTTATCAAATATATTCTGGTATCTATTTAAGTATTTATATTTATTAGTATCACCGACTAACACCCATAACACAAGCATATAATTTGCTTTTGAATTTAACACCCCAAAGGTGTTAAATTCAATTTGTGTGACTTGTCCAGGGGTATTTATTTATTTATTTATAGATCAGTCTTCAAGAACCTACACAATTAGACATTTTCAAAATCATAGTAAACAATAGCAGTCTGCTTGTTAATAATGAAGTACTTTAACGTATAAGTTAAAAAAAGACGACGACGATTGTAAGTGCTGGATGTAAACATTGGCTTGCACAGGTCTGGGCCATAGGTATTGGTAATATACGTTTATTATTAACTACCTAACTATTCATTCCACCTGTTCTATTTGTAGGGGAAAAAATGTTCTTCCTGGTTTCCTAGCAGTGGAACGGGATCAAAAGTATCCTACTTTACTTTTTAGCAAAAACGCTTCATAAATTTTGTAACTAACTAGACTTTATTTTATATATAGATAACCGGTATCTACCGGTTAACCGGTAAGAGTACCGGTACCTAATCTTTGTTAGAAGGCAAGTTTACATCCACCTAGAACATATTTTAAGCATTATAAAAGCAGAAATTATCTGGTTTCTTACAATTTATCTGCGTTTCCAGGAAACTTATAGACTGTTTTTACTAGGTACATTCATTCATGATTTGTTCGATAGGATATCCACACTAATATTATAAATGCGAAAGTAACTCTGTCTTTATGTCTGTCTGTCTGTCTGTTACCTTTTCACGCCTAAACCACCCAACCGATTTTGCTGAAATTTGGTACCTATGTTTGCAATCATGAGAAGGACATAGGCATATTATTTTTTGGAAATTCAAACCCTAAAAGATTTAAAAGTTTGTATGAGAAAAACATTTTTATTCCACATTTTTGCATGAAACTTTGAATTAATGCTTTTTAGTACAAATAATGAAACATGTATTTCAGGGTTTTTCGAAATTCACCCCCGTTAGGGGTTAAAGGGGATGGCTAAGTTTGTATGGGAAATTTAATTCTATTGAAACATTTTGCGTGACACTGAAATAATGTTCTGCATTACAAATTATGAGATACATAACTAAGCGTTTTTTTTGAAAATCAACCCCTAAGAGGGTTAACGGGGGTGGCACAGTTTGCGTAGGAAAAATATTTAACAGTAATTTTTACCTTAGGTATGTCCATAACAATGAACCATAGTACTTCAGTTTATCATTAACAAAAAACACACAAAGAAATTATGATACACATAGTAGCAAATTGGTTAAAAATCCCTACTTAATATTATAAATGCGAAAGTAACACTGTCTGTCTGTCTGTCTGTTACGCTTTCACACCTAAACCAGTGAATCGATTTTGATGAAATTTGGTACTGAGATAGAAAAGACCTTGAGGAACAACATAGGCTACTTTTTATTGCAAAAATAAAGGAGAATGGGTAAAAAGAGGGGATGAATGTTCATATAGAAATTCGTCATTTTTAAAGCTGTAACAGTGAAACTTTGTATTTAGATACAAAGGCTACTTTTTATCGCACAAATGGAGGAGAATGGGTAAAAAGAGGGGATGAATGTTCATATACAAATTCGTCATTTTTAAAGCTGTAACAGTGAAACTTTATATTAAGACACTTTATGATAAACGAAAGAATATTTATTGGCTACTTTTTATCACTAAAAAATGAGGGAGAATGGATAAAAAGAGGTGATGAATGTTCGTATGAAAAATCGTTTTTTGTTTGAAAGGGTATAATTTCAGAGGTGGTCCCATGATCACCAGGTCAGGATCTGATGATGAAATCCTAGGGAAATCGAGGGAAACACTAAAAATTTTGGCAAGAATAGTGTTTTTGTGGATTATGATCACTTGCTAACATTCGACAATGGTTACTCCATACTCAGACTCAACAGACTTGCGGTACAGACTGACCGTTGAGTGTCTTTGAGGGATTTGGAGATATTTACACAGACGCAAGGGAGAAGATCAGCTAACGCTCAGTGTCAAGCTTAAAGTAGAATCATTTTCAGAAGGTTTAATAGGAATGTTTTTGTTAATGCAGGATTCTTTTATGACCATACGTTACAGTATAAAAATCCTCCTTTGATATTAATTGGAATTTTTTTTAAAAAAATGTTAGCATTGTGATCCCTTAAAACTCAAAGATGAAACGCAGGGTTTTGTTGTTAATGGTAAGGTATTATTACTTTTGCTTGGTGAACCAACTGAGCCGCTAAAGTCTTTTTTATGGTGCAATTCTGATGAATCTCGAGATTTTTTAAGGAATATGCGCAAATGCAACAACTGTTTTCAAATGACGTCGTTTGTAGTAGGTAGACACATCATTATGCCAGGATGTTCTCTCACATTTTTCTATGCAAGCTCAAATTTATCACAGAATTGGTTCATACTAATATTAAAAAGCTGAAGAGTTTAATTTTGTTGCTACAATTTCTAAATGTGAGTTTCTGAAGATATCCCCGAAGGGTTAGTTCTGCCTAACTGCACAACCAGAGCACTCACGACTAGCCGAAGACATTAAGTCCCACAATGTGGTAGATGACTATCCTGTAGCCAACCGGGCACTTATCTAATCCCGGGCAAGTGGCAACGTTACTTTTAGTAGAAAATTAAAACTTCACATTTTCTATTTGTTTTTTTTTTGTTGCCCGAACCGAAAATAGAGCCCAAGATCTCAAGAAATAATTCCGAAAACAGACGGTTAGACCTCAGAGACGATATGTATATTTCTAAAATTTCTAACGCTACGGGCGCGGTCGTATGCACATTACAGTTGTTACCTTACCTCTAACAACATGTCCTAATTTTATTACATGCGGGTAAGTAAAACACCAAAAATTTTATATTTTATTACCACACTTAAATTTAGCCGATTTTTTGGCTATTTACCCGAATTGCATGGTTCGTAATACGATGAGACTGTCTAAGTCTATTCATTTTACTATCTTACACATAATTCTAAACAATACAACACATTATAAACATACATTTCATATAAATAACATTACAAAATTACATACACAAAAACGCTTTAAAAGTTTTTGAATAGTATCTACAATGAAAACCTATTCAAAAACATCATTTTATAAGTCAAAACAACTGTACAAACCAAAATAGAGTATATAAGCTCATAATTATATACTAAAACACGTTATTTACTTGAAATAAAATTACAAAGACATCAACATTTACATGAGTTCAAAGTATCCGTAAGGTATCGACGCGTGCCATCCTTTGGGTCGGATCACTCTCGCCGATGTTGTCTATTGTTATCTATGGTTGTCGTGCACAAATATCATGTAAGTGATTATCACTGGGTAAAGTGTATATCAAATAGCTGTCAATTGAAGTGTTTTGTTTTTGCTATCTCCATTGTATTTCTGTCGGTTATATTAAGAGATAACAATTAATACAAAACACGTCAATTGACATATTGGATGTACACTTTACCTAGTGATCGTCACCAAAAAGATACAGAATCAGCTCCCTGGTTTAAAAACATTTTCTTTCCTGAAGCAGTAATCTACAATTTTAATATTAAGTTAATATGAAGTAAAAATAAATAAAAACGCGAATGAGAAACATAAATTTATTAAATATCAAAAACGTATACATCAATGTTTTGCCGATTTTAAAAACTACTTTTTTACAGATACTTTTAACAGAGGCATAGCCTTTAGTGGCTCAGCCTTTGCACCATGGACTCATGCTGTAAAGCCAGCACAAAAGGCCAAGACTCTAGCCGCTAGCGTGGGATGTCCGACTACAACCAGCCAGGAAATGGTGGACTGTCTCAGATACCGGCCAGGGGAAGTTGTCGTCAATGCTCAAATTGATATGTTTGTGAGTTTATTACATTATTTTTATAACACATGTTTATTACGCTATTTTTACAGTACATGCTTATTACAGTATTTTTACAGGACATGTTTGTTTAAAGCATTTTTAAAGCTCATGTTTATTGCAGTATTTTCATAGACGAGTAAGTTTCTGAACTGGCTACTTGATGAGCACTGACATTATGGCGACAGGAATAGGTCAGGCAATGCTACGAGCATATAATTTTAACTTCTTTAAACTCTTAATGGACACGGTGCTGCTAATAAATACGGACTGCTTAATAGCAAAGCAATTGGCCTATATTCTTCAGAGCCCGGGAGAAACACGGAGCCATTATAAAGCTATCAGAAATAGGTCGAGTCCAATAGGTACGTAACAAATTTTATTTCGATTAGTTCATTCGATTAGAAGTAATTAAAACAAACAAACGTAATTAGCAGCCGATATATTGTAGAAACTAAATTTAGTCTTAATTATTTTAGTCATTTAATCTCGAATCATAGACCAATTACTAAAAGCTAAATGTGTGTGCTAAGTATGTATTTCTGGAGTATTCCCATTTGAGCACCAATTTTTAGGGCACCTATGCTTTGAGCACCTATGATATTCCCATTTGAGCACCAACTTTGTAAATGTTGGTGCATAATAAAGTGTATTTATTCATTCAATCATTCAATTACTTTCTAACTCAATAACTTTAAAACACTGATGTAAAATTTCGGAATTCCGTTTTGACAATTTGTGATGCCAGCACAGAAGGCTTATGTTCATGAGATCAGCGGCAAGCCTATCATCAACCGGGCACATATCCAATCCCAGGCAAAATTATTTTTTTATAGAAAACTAGCTGACCCGGCAGACGTTGTTCTGCTATGAAAAAATTGGGGTGAGTCACCCTTATCACTAAGGGGTATGAAAAAGATTCACCCTCATCACTTAGGGTTATAAAAAATAGATGCTGGCCGATTCTCAAACCTACTCAATATGCTCACAAAATTTCATGAGAATCAGTCAATCCATTTAAGAGGAGTATGGGAACGAACATTGTGACACGAGAATTTTATATGTAAGATTGAAAATTTGCATTTTCTATTTTTTGGGCCGACCTGGGAATCGAACCTGGGACCTCAAGACGATAGGTCCGACGCCGGAGCGCTAGATCACAGAAGCGTTTTATATTTAGTTTTATATTTCATTCTTTGTCAGTTTTTGAAAACAATTACACTTACGACACATTACTTTTAAAAAAGTGCCTAATACAATGTATGACTTTTATCAATACTATTTTGTTTTAACTCTTATTACTGGGATAATAAATCTCTCATCCTCTCTTAATTTTAGGCACCCTGTGAGGCTTTAATGTATCGTATCTAACCGATTTTAAGACATAGCATAAAAGGTGTTGGTCCGGGCTCCTTTACAGAATAGACCATCTGCCTTTCTAGCCAGGCAGCTCGTAGAAGGCGAGCACAGGCTTATCATCACTAACACCGTGACATCTGACTAAGTGGTAGAGTTTCGCATAGACTCGACCGGATTGGTACCACCGCCTTACCTATTCCTGCCGCCATAACGTTATGACGTGTACCGGTTCAGAGGGTAAGGTAGCCGGTAAACTTACTTTTGCTCGAGGCCTAACATCCTGATCTCAGGTTGGCAACGCACCATTACCATCTTTGGTGTCTCTAGGCGGCGTGAATTTCTTACCATCAGGAAATCCGTCTAAACATAAAAAATAAAAAAAAATAAAAAAAATCCCATCATGACTACTTTCTATAAAATATGACAAAACTGAGAATCTGACTTACAATCAGAAATAATGATAAAAAGAAAGAAATGAAAAAATGAGAAAAAGAAAGGATTGGTGCATACCCCTGTAACTGGGGAAACACATATTGGAATTATTTAAATAATATTTATAATATGCATATACATTAAATTCATAAATGTATTTACGAAGTACACACACACGCACACACGCACGAACCCACGCATGTACGCACGCACGCACTTACGCAGGCACTAATCCACACACATACATGCACACATATACATACACTTACACATACACACACATGCACACACACCAGACACACACACACAGAAATGGGGCCCTCACTTTTAGACGTATTCATTAATTGGGTTGTATGTAGTTTCTGGTCTTATTTAGTCGTCAGACTTATTTATTTTATCCGAAATTTTCGTTATGAGAATAGTGTATCGTATAGAACAAAAATTGTTTATAAATAGAATATAACTTTCATTGGTTTAAATCTGCCATCAGGATTGGAAGATACACTTGTTCACACCATTCACTCCAACAACGGAGGTCGCTGGAAGCAAAGGAGCCTTCTTGACACAATATCCCTACTTCGCTGCGATGTCCGGAGCTATGCACAAGCTCCCACTTATTGCATCCGTCACATCAGAAGAGGGACTTTATCCAGCTGCTGGTAAGAATATTTTGAATTCTGAAACCCAGTTAAAGCTTTTGCAAATCCAAAGTACCAAAGTTCTTAAAGTAACACACAAACTTAAGTAACAAACACCCATCCATTCTTGCAAACTTTCGCATTTATAATATTAGTAGGACTTAGGGACATTCACTTAAAATGATTGCTTCGGTAATAAATTTGTTACAGCTTTTATACATAAAATTCCTTAAAAGTAAAAATATCCTTCTAAAAAACAAAAAATTCCCTGCTACAAACTTATTCGCCTTCATTTATTTGATGCCTCATTGGTCGAGTGGATAGCGTACACGCCTAACTACAACGACCAACCGGGCACGGGTTCGATTCCCGATGGGGGCAGGCATTTGTGTGATGAACATTTAGATGTCTGCATTTCCGGGTCTGGGTGTTTATTAAATTTATTCTGGTATCTATTTTAGTATTTCTATGTATTAGTATCGTCGACTAACACCCTTAACACAAGCATATAATTTGTTTACTTTGGGGTTAGATTCAATTTGTGTAACTTGTCCAAGGATACAAACTCTCATTTTTTTTATTTAGAAAAGGACGTTAAACCTATGTGATTTCCATATCGTAAATATTATACACATGTTAAAGTGTAAACATACTACCGACAGCCGCGACATACAGGTTATCTAGATAATGAATATACACTTAAGGGGCCATATACGCTAAAATACGTCAGCAGTTTACTGTTTTTTTCATACAAAGCAATCATAGATTTTGCTGACAAAAATACACAAGATTAACATGAATATGTTTTACTTTTTTTAACTAGTGTTTCCAAAACACGATTCATTTCACTTTGCTCGATAGAAAAAAATCAAAAAGTGAACCCCTTTTTGAAAGCTTTTGCTTTCTGTGTACTTCAATTGTGAAAATGTCGACACCAGATTTAACATAAACACAGATAAGTTCTATCCCTAAAAGATAAGTGTTTCAGTTTTTATCCTTTTTTTCAAATTACTTTTATAGTGTCAAAAATAGTGATTTGTCGCTTAAGACGTTTAATTTAGAGCGCCATTGTTCATAGTAATCATGGAACGGGGGAGCGCGGTGTTTGGCTCTTCTGGCTGACTGAGTATGGGGCCTTAACCGTGCAAACAATCGAACGTAAGTCGCGAACGTGACCTTGATCGTTCGGACGTCATAAAGATATCTGGCGCGCTGTATGTTTATGTCAGCCGAAAGCCTCCGCGGACGGTATGTTCAAACTTATCAGTCACGACTGTACGGTACGCCGCGTCCGTAAGTTGCGGCTGACAATATGTTTCCAGCTTAACTCTTACATTAACTGACTTAATAGTTGTCAAATTATAGCTCATTATATGGATATGGTTTCGGAGACTTGACGAAATCCGTTATAGCCCGGGTGATTTGTAAGGTTACTCTTGAAACTCGATTCATGCAACATTGGAAGTTGAAATCGAGTATGTCATTTTAAGTACTCTTGAACACAAATTATTAACATTTAGTTAAAAGTAAACAACAAATTATTATTTTATCGAATTCGTTGAATTTATATGTAGCTAATTATTTGCAGCTGTATTATATTCAAAAATACCTATCTAAAGTGACTTATACGATTCCAATTTCCAATTCACATGAATTGTAAAAATTGGTTCAAGAGTAAAATCATGGCATGTCAACAAGCAAGTTTTCCTACTTTCAAGGTTTTTCTGAAGAAAGAAGAGAGAGACAAGAAGATTCTGAGTAGAATAGACCATCTACCTCTCTTTCAGGCAACTCTTAAGAGACGAGCACTAGTAAATATATTATGTCAGTAACATCAAGACCACTGGTGATATAGTGCTGTCTAGCAATTTGCCCAGCTGGGGATCCGTCGCCTTACCTATTCCTACCGCCATAGCAGTGTTGCCAACCCCAGTGAATAGAAAAGCAGTAGATCAATCTTAAAAAAACAGTAGAAAACAGTAAAATTACATTTTCAAAACATTAAATCTACATATCTCAAAAACCTTTCAATTGGGTCATATAATTAGTTATATAGATATATAAGTTAATGAAACTACTGCAGCACTACCAGTAGTAAGGTGCAGTGGGGTAAATACGAAAATGGGGTAAATTCCGAAACAATTTTTTCCCCTCACTAATGGCGTTGTTTGGTGATTCCCTTCACTA
>NJDD01003757.1:0-11977 GCA_002245505.1 Calephelis nemesis | reverse complement strand
GCAAAATTGACTGGTTCTTTAATTTAAAATAAAATTTATTTTATTTTGACATACTTTGATAAATTTATTAATTACGAGCAGTATACATATTTGTGATCATAAGTCCATCCTTAAACTTAGTCATTGAAATCTGACATTTTTATGAAAATTTTAATTTATACATTATACTTTTTACCGACATTTTTTATTTTATACTTTAATTTTAATTTCGATGTTATTACTTATGTATTATAATTTTATTGCCTTATATAATATTTTGTATTACTTACTTTATTAAATTGTATCCCCTCTTTTTAAAAAAAAAACCAAACCTGGCCTAACTCATCTGTATTATTCTTTAACTACCTGCATGTTTTGTTTATATTATTGTCATACAATAGAATGCTGTTGACACACGATTTGTCAATGATTGATTTGCAATGTTTGATGTAAGGTGTTTTTAAGGTGTAAAATTTTTTATAATGTATTCAACTGTTGACGTATTTCAAGTGTAACGAATGCACCTACGAAATAAAGACATAGAATTGAATTGAAAAAAAAAATGTCAACCTGTATATCACCAAAAATTTACTTTACCGCTTGTTATATCATCTGTGTTTGAAAATTATCATAACTTCTAGAGTTGATTCTATAAATTATTCTTGAAGTAGGCGTATAGCCATAAAACTTCTTCCAAAATAGTTTGATTATTGTTTCGAAATTTTATTATCGTCCACAGTCTCTGTCATTCTCATACTTTCTTTGTTACGCTTCTATTTCACTAAATATATGGTAGTGTTCTTAATACAATATAACTGTCATACTATCATTCATTGCAAACATCACACTTCACTCTAAATGCTTTCAAGCCATTCACACACGCACTTACCAATGTCTCTACTTCTTAGGCAGATATTGGCTTGTAACTAAATTGTAGTTGTTAAGAGTTGCGGCCCTGTAGGTTTTTGATTCCGTTAGAACCTTCTGGCCGCGACTATCAACCAAAATAATGTCTATCATCTTCATTTGGCTATCCTTTTTCCATGTATAAAAATGGACGTGTTCATTCTAAAATATTGTATTAGACACAAGAAGATTCCTTTCCTCATACAAGTCCACAATATGTGTACAAGCATTATTCACTCTCTTTCCCCCATAAGGTCCGAGTAAAACATCGGAGTCCGGCCATCTTGTTCTCACCCATTTATTAAGAACACGTAATTGTCTTTCGTTTGTTTTAACTATGTCCAGAACATCCCTTACATAATTTCAATAATATCCAGGTAATGGATAATGAGGTTTTCACCATAGCATAGACTACACAAAAATTCGAGTTAAAAAGATCGTAACATTTTAGGCCAAAAGCTACCTACCGCTACCTACCCCACCTACGCTACCTACCCCAGTGTTGCCACGATCGCTCTGTGGTATACCAGACCCCAAGGCCGTTATGCCCACGGGAAGATCAGTAGCATCTCTTCGTCTCCTTTGCTTAGTCTCTGTTACAGTAAATTCACAAAATAATGATATTTTGAAAACTTAATTAAGCTTAACTTAAACAAGCAGATAACTAACAGGCGAAAACAAGCGCTTGTGAAATCAAACTTGTGTAAATTTTGTTCTTTGGGTACCTTAGAGAAGAGTTTCTCAAAGTTACACCAAAATCTAAAATGAGTCGACTTTGCTTATTAGACGACTTTAGATGGAATGACTCTTATATATTATCCCTTTTAGCAAATAATTCACAAGGGAAACATAAATTAAAGCAATTTATCAGTTAAATTAATATCAAAACTAAATTGAAGCTTATCTTAAATAGTGATAATATTGAAACCAAATCTAAATTATTATCTCGAATACGGGTAGGCTCTCGAGACACAATTGGACATTATACAATAACTAACCCTTTCGTTGAATTTTATCGACATCGCTGATTTAAAATGGCCGCTAAGTTTTCATTCGTACGTATAAATAAGTGGGCTTAAAATCCAACATTGGCACTTTCACATGCTGCTTTTGACAAAAAAAACGTGATGACGCTGTCACAAGAACTATTTAATCTAGTCTAACAAAGAAATGTTGCTCGGGATTGAAAATTAGCCCGGTTGGCGATAGGCTTGCCACCTATTACATTGTGGGACTTAGTGTCTCCTGCTAGTCGTGGGTGCTCTGGTTGTGCCTCTGCCTACCCCTTCGGGGATATGGGCGTGAAGATGCATTTTGAGGTAATAAAACTAAATTCAATGTCATTACCACGTCAGAATTTGTTTTTTTTTTCCAATAAACAATTAAGTACTTTTTTATAACCGAGTTTAGTTTAGTTTAGTTTAAAATTAACGACAATGTAAACAAGTTCAATTAATTATCGGTTGTGATTAAATTTATAAACGAATGCAAATACTTTTTTAAAATTGTCTAAGTTCTTATGTTCATCCCCTGAGAATTTACATATCACGTTAAATAGTTTAGTAATAAAATATTCACAATAACCAAAATTTCTTTGACAATAAAATTAACATGATTGAAAATTTTAACAATTGACTAAACGCGTTCTTACGTTGATCGCATTTAAATTTGACGGCGAAATCCAGCCTAAGCCTAAGAACTCACGGAGCGGTTTTTACTCGCACCCGCAGCGGTTCCGCCTGCGATTTTATTTCAAAACTCACGAGACCGGTAATTTGTGCAGTCACAAACCGGTCGCGGTTGAAATCATCGCTCGCGAACTTGTACGATTCTACGGGCGGGCGACCGCTGCCACGGGTACCACAAACAACCGCGGGCGCTGCGGGTGTGAACTCGTCGTGAAATGTGGTCCTACTTTTTGCGTATAAATCTACATTCTACAGAACCTGCGAACCGCCGCGGGCGCGGGTAAAAACCGCCCTGTGAGTTCTTAGTCTTAATCTAATTAAAAACCTCCTCGTTTTAAGCGACGGGATGTATCGAACGTCGGGTGTTGTTGGAACAATACAGAACTCAGATTACTGGATCATTCAATTTATTAACCCAGCTCGATGAACCTTACAACGGTTCATCCAAATTATTTTAATCAAAACTAAATACAAACTGTAGAAATGCATTGTTTGTATTTTGATCCTACCAATATAATAAATGCGAAAGTTTGTGAGAAAGTTTTTTGTTACTCTTTCACGCAAATACTACTGAACCGATTTAGGCGAATGTGCCTATATTTTTAGACACGTATAACGAAAAAAAAGACGGGTTGCACTCCGGGAGTGCCGGCAGAAGTGAAAACTTGAATATTAAAGTTTTGCATTTTTAATATTTTGGAATGGTTGGGAAATAATTTTGCACGAATTGCTTTAATTATCAGTATGAAAGTACTATCATTAAAGTGGTATAATACTATAGTATTGTGCTTAATCGGTCATTATTGGGTCCGCATTGTTGTAATCGTTCACGCCGTAAAATGTAGTCGTACTCTGTGCTAAGCCATGAAACTTCAGTACGCTACCTAACAGTACGGCCACTTCATGATTTACCTCGGCCAGTTAAAATAGTATTACTTATGAGATAAAACATGATGAAATATTTAATTTTTCAATAACTCAATTCAATATAATATATCTGTGTACATCGATTTTCCTTCTATTATTACTTCCTTTGTTAAACTTACAACTTTTTCGAAAACAGCTAAACTTCTTCACAATGTTTATATTAACAAATACATTAAAACATAATGCAATATCAATACAAACAAATTAAAAGATGTTTTACTAAACTAATATCGTTTTTATCTACCACAAAGCATTTAAAGCAAAAAACAGTTTACACTTTACAGTACAAATATTTAATACTGCAGATCAAACGCCGAATGTAATAAAGTGTCTAATAATACTCGTACCACACAGAACGTTTAACAGTTCAGCGTTTAAACGCTGTCTGATTCTATTTAAAAGCGTAATTTGATAAAAAAGCAAATCAAGCGCTGAATGAAATTACGACGTCTAATAAAAGTTTTCACTTCAATAAAATCCTATACCTTCATATCGAATAACCCTAAGTATTTTAATGTAGTAGTATCGTTGACTAACACCCATAACACTAACATATAATTTGCTTACTTTGGGGCTAGGTTTAATTTGTGTAACTAGTCTATGACGTTTATGATTTTTTTTCGACAAATCAGTCAAATTGCACCTCTATTCGACATTTTTAACGTTACGTCTCGTAATGATAGTAACGTAGATTTTCCACAATGCTTACGGTCTATAATTTCCTTCCTATGCAAGAAGTAAATTGGAAGTTAACCCACGCCCCTAATACGCTGACGTACCATCAAGTATTCGATTAAATTTCATCAGCACGTGTGAATTCTTCTAATCGAGTATTCGAAGTGGTTTTTGACTCTCTGTATTTTCGGAACACCAGTAGGGTTACTCTTGAATCTCGATTTCATTAAGATTGGAAATTAGAAACGGATGTTATTTTGTACTCTAGAACACAATACTAGCGAATTATTAAGATTTAGTTCCAAAAAATCAAATAATCCAATAAAATTAATTATTATTAAATATAATGAATGATGATATCGCCTCTGTGGTCGAGCGGTCCGGGTGTTGGACTTGACTGCATGAGGTCTCGGGTTCGAATCCCGGGTCGGCCAACAAAAAGAAAATTGGATTTTTCCAATTTTCTAATAAAAACAAATGTTGGTCAGGATTGGAAACGTGCCTGGTTGGCGATAGGCTTGCCACCTATCACAGTATGGGACTTAGTATCTTAGCTAGTCGTGGGTGCCCTGGTTGTGCCTCTGCCTACCTCTTCGGGAAATGGGCGTGAAGATACTTAATGAATGATTATATTGGATTCTTCAAATTTTTGTTTGTTTGTAAACACAAGTTTATGCACTATTAAGTATACAAAACTACTGGTAGGATGTTAATAAAATGTATATGGGGCATCTCCAAATCATTTTTAGAAAAAAAATTTAACAAATCGTGACGTTTTATGTAATAAAATAGTTGGAGTTGGTTTTTACAGATTTACTGCTCCAAATTATTGCATTCAAAATAAACTTCTTTATCAAAGCGCGGATAAAACGAGGAGTCGCAATGTGTAAATTTCTTCTAATAATAATAAGAAACAATAATAATAATAAATAAATATCCCTGGACAAATCACACAAATTGAATCTAACCCCAAAGTAAGCAAATCATATGCTTGTGTTATGGGTGTTAGTCAACGATATTAATACATATAAATACTTAAATAGATACAAGAATAATTTTAATAAACAGCCAGACCCGGAAATGCAGACATCTAAATGTTAATCACACAAAAGCCTGCCCCCGTCGAAAATCGAACCCGAGTCTCGCAGTTGTTAGGCGTGTACGTTAGCCACTCGACCAACGAGGCGGTCAAATACTTGTAAACATACATAGTGCAACATACTTGTAAAGAGAGGGTTTGAAATAAAGTTTTGGTGTTAAAATGAGATAGGACATGCTCCGCTAGTACGATCAGATGGAAAGAATAGCGAATGAAAGATTAACAAAGCATATATACCTACAACGGAAAATGTGGGTGGATGTTACCTACATCCATCCACATTTGGGGATCATCCGCCACTAACACCGTCACAGGTGGTAGAGTCTCGCAGCGACACATACGGATTGGTACCATCGCCTTACCTGTTCCTGTTACAATAACGTCCAATGCTTGCCATTGACGTGTTTCGATGAGGAGTGTAAGGTAGCCGGTAAACTTATATACTTTTGCTAAAGGCCTAACATCCCGGCCTCAATTTAGCAACACACCATTGCCACCTTTAGTGTCTTTAGGCAGCGTGAATTTCTCACCATCAAGAAATCCGTCTGCTTGCCTTCCATTATCACAAAAAATAGGTCTGCAAAGAGGTCCGCAAGTGAGATTTAGCCCTTGATACTCTTTGCCTATCCGTAGAATTGACATGAAGATATGTATGTACATAATATGTATGTAGGTATGTAACATACTTGTATAATTTGCGTAATGTCAGCAGTATTTAAAAAACCACGGCTTTGCGGGTGATACTAAAAACTTCATCATAAGTTTTATCTTTTAATGCTCTTGTTTAAATTACGAACGACTAAACTCTTAGAAGTTATAGCTCTGTAATACAAACTAACTACAATTGTCTTACTTTCTAAGACAACTAGCTGACCCGGCAGACGTTGTTCTGCTTTATTTTTAATGTGATTTTAGTAAAATGTTGCCCTTATCACTTAGAGGTATGAAAAATAGATGTTGGCCGATTCTCAGTCAATATGCTCACAAAATTTTATGAGAATCGGTCAAGCCGTTTCGGAGGAGTACCTACGGTAACTAATTTGGTGATACGGGAATTTTATATAATACTGACCCGACATATATTTGTTCTGCTTTTTTTTCGCTGTGATTCACCCTCATCACTTAGGGGTATGAAAAATAGATTTTGGTCGATTCTCAGACCTACTTAATATGCTCATAAAATTTCATGAGAATCGGTAAAGCCGTTTCGAAGGATCACGGCAACTAAAATTGTGACACGGGAATTTTATGTACAAGCAGTGTCGCCAACCCAATAGAAAAGCAGTAGATCAATCTTAAAAAAACAGTAGATAACTGTAAAATTACATTTTCAAAACATTAAATCTGCTACATATCTCAAAAACCTTTCAATTGGGTCATAGAATTTTTTATATAGATGTATAAGTTAATGAAACTACTGCAGCACTACCAGTAGTACTTCTTTAATTAACACATTTTTTTTATAAAGTACATTATTGAAAAAAACAACATAATTATATTATTCATTAAAAATAGGTGATCAAAATTACAAACATTGTTCGTTGTTGTGTATTACTCTGTCCTAAACACATTCATGTCATTGTTTTTGTTAGAATCGTACATCCTTTTATTATAATTTTTATATGATTTTCAGTAAATGCGTAACATTCGTCTATTTCAGATTTTGTATGTAAAATGCCTTTGATTTGTAATAATATCAACACTGGAATAAAAAACAGTAGAAAATCGTACTTAAACAGAAAACAGTGTTGTCACGTCAAAAACAGTAGGATTGGTAACACTGTATATAAGATAAACGGACGGGTGTAAAAATTAAGAAGATTGGGCGGCATATATGAAGTTAACGGTGCGTTCATCGTTACTAATCTAACAATGCTTAAAAAAGTGATATTTAATCAAACTCTTATTATAGGTGTAAGTCATGCTGATGACGTGTTTGAAATATTCAAGTACCAGTGGGACTCGAAGAAACCTGATGATGTAAAAATAAGAGAAGCCCTCCTCGACATGGTTTATAGCTTCGCTTCTACCGGGTAAGTTATGAAAGGAAATAGAAAGAGATCAAAATTCAAATAATAACAGCCTAACATAAAAAAAAAGTATCTTTACGCCCATATCCCCGAAGAGGTAGGCAAAGGCACAACTAGGGCACCCACGACTAGCCGAAGACACTTAGTCCCACAATGTGATAGGTGGCAAGCCTATCGCCAACCAGACACATTTCCAATCCCGACCAACATTTTTTTATTAGAAAATTGGAAAAATCCAATTTTTTTTGTTAGCCGACCCAGGATTTGAAACCGGGACCTCATACAGTCAAGTGCAACACCCGGACCGCTAGACTACAGAGGCGATTACAGCCTAACATATCTGAAAATTTTATTATTATTATTAACTCTTTATTGTACACAACTGATATTACAAAAAAATACCTTTTAGGTAAAAAAAACAAAGTACAACCGGCGAGCTTATCTCTAGTTATCTCTAAGAATTTTCTCCCAGCCAACCCATAAAAGGAAAGTAATAAACGAAATAAGTAGTAGTAAGTAGTAGTAGTTTTATATATGTTAACAAGAATATAAGAATATAAGTTCATATACATAAATTTGTGATGTACACAGAGAGGCATACGGACAATTTTTAGCGTCCAAGAGTTTCCCAGAGCGACAAATTTAAAGAAACTTGCCCGGGTAAGGATCCACTGCCTTACCTACTCCTGCCGCCATAATTCCTATTCATAACCTGTAACTTGCACCTGTAACCTTTAGAAGACCTGTCTGCTTGTTTACTTACCAATAACATAAAAAAACCGTTGCTCAATATAACATGGCACTTTAGAGACTTTGGCATTATTTGCTACTCTTTCCAAACGTACTAATATATTTGTAATTTGTTACTCCTTCACGCAAAAACTGCTGAACCGATTTTCATGAAATTTGTCACACACATAGAAGGTTACATGTATTAACAGTTTATTGTGGGACCACAACCACGCGAGCAAAACCGCGAGCAACAGCTAGTCTCTTATAAACAAAATGTGTAATTTATTTGAACTTTATTCGTATCTATACATATAATATTATATCTGTAGAAGGGTCAATTCCGTACACTCAAAATATTGAAAAATTAATTAACTGGGGGTATTACTGGATCGATACCAAACCCAAATATGTGATTAAAACAATTTTTGTCTGTCTGTCTGTATGTTCAGGCATCATGTGAAAACTAACGGTTCGATTTCGATGAAACTTGATATAATTATACCTTATTATCCTGAGCATAAACTGGAATACTTTAAATCCTGGAAAAATACGTAGAAAAAAAATCTTAAATTTTCAGTTTTATCACGCGAAGACCGACATCCGCGTAGACGGAGTCGCGGACGGAAACTAGTACATAATATAATCTAAGGAAAAAAACAAGCTCGCTAAGTTTTTTTCGCCGAATGTACTCAATGTGTGGCTGCGTTCTGATCCGTTGGTAGATTTAAGTATGATATAAACGCATCACAAGTGCTTTTTGTATAGTATATGAGGGAAAAAGTTAAATAAGTATATTCTTGTTCTGATTCTGTTAATTTGGGCATAACATTTAACAGGCAACCCAAACTGCCCAACGCTCCTGAATGGTTGCCAGTCAAACCAGGCGCAACTGAATTGAACTACATGGCGATAGCTGGACCGAACAACCTGGCCATGAAAAGCAGCAACGATTTTGGACACAGAACCTTCTGGGATAGTCTTGGTTTTATCGAAAATCAAAATTATCGAATTAATTTAAGAGATGAATTGTGATTTTTATTGATATATTTTATTAAAGATTTTTACATATGCATACATACCTGAGTATCTTGGTGCACATTCTTTTCACACAAATATGTCTGTTTCGGAGAGAGATACCACTCACTACTTTTTTACAATCCGACTCTCTAGAGAGAGAGCGCATTCGCAATAATAAGATCAGATGATGATTGAAAATGCGATCAGTGAACTTAATCAGCATAGATTTTTCTGAGCGCTTTCTCTTCGATCACATTCATCTTACTTTTTTCTTAAGAAATTCACGCCGCCTAGAAACACAAGAAGTGGTAATGGTGCGTTGCCAACATGAAGCCGGGATGTTAGACCTCGAGCAAAAGTAATTTAACCGGCTACCATACCCTCCAAACCGGAACACGTCATCACGTTATTGCGGCAGGAATAGGTACCAATCCGGGTGAGTCGCTGCGAAACTCTACCACCTAGTCAGATGTCACGGTGTAAGTGAGGGTAAGCCTTTAAGGTAAGGAAGTAATGTAAGACGGTAAGTAAGGCAGAATTAATCGGCAAGTATTAATCTGCTTGCTCTTAACACTAACAATTAAAATAACTGTTGTACTTCACTGTCAAGAGATGGCGCTGTGTAGTTAAAGATCGTACAACAGTTTACCAAAAGCTTTTTCATACTACTTCTTTGATAGGAATATTATATAACCGCGGAAATTGCATAGTTGCTTACTGGAACTTGTCCATTGGCAATTGCTGCTACAGAGTACGGTACCCTTATTAGGCTAGTCCGACTCGCACTTGGCTGCTTTTATTTTAAAGGCAACTCTACATCAGGTTCTGGTGCCATCAAGAGAAAATATGGTCGAAGTTTTTTCATAATTATTGAATTTCGTGTAGATATTGAGTGAAATTGGTCAATTTTGGTGGCATTTTGTACAATTTTGTTCAGTGAAAGTGAAAAAATGAAGTAATCATGAAGAAATTAGCGTGTCGTATATTTCCTTCTTGCCGCTAAATCTCCTTACCTAAACTTGAGTAATGAAGCCGCCGCTTTAGCCTAGAGCCTGATATGACTTTCTAACGATTTTTTTTAATTATAATTTATTAAAATTGATTTAAAATTTGATGCGAATTTCTACTTGACGAATGGCAAAATACTAACGTGTAGGCCAAAACTTAGGGAAAGAAAAAGAAAAAACCCTACATCAAAATCAAAGTGTTTGCAATGAAACTGCGCATATGTTGATATCATTTCTACTAATGTTAAATGGCAAAATATCTTAAAATTGGATTACAAAAAAAAATATTTCGTCTATTTAATTTTTTGTCAAAAGTTTTTGTGTTTAACTTTTGGTGGAAATGATACATATTGGCGTTGGACTTGACTTCTTGTATCGGGTGCAATTACTGTGCCGACCAAAAAAAAGTGAGATTATTAAACAAAAGCCAGGCAGGTCTGCCAGGTGAGGTTTGGCACTTGATACACTCTGTAAGTGTCTTCACGCCCATATCCCCAAAGAGTTAGGCAGAGGCACAACCATGGCACCCACGACTAGCCGAAGACACTATTTCCCACAATGTAATGGGTGGCAAGTCTATCACCAACCGGGCGCACATTAAATCCCAGGCATCATTTTTCTATTCAAAAATTGGAAAAAATACATTTTCTTTTTTGTTGCCTCAGCTGGGAATAGAACCCGGGACCTCATGAAATCAAGTCCAACACCTGGACCGCTAGATTATAGAGACCCCGTAAGGGACAAGGCATAAATACATATACGTACCTATGTTGTTTAAATTTTATAAAAAATAAATTCTTTATTTTTTTCTATGCCACGAGGTATGTGAGACAGACACAACTTACATAAAAAAGAAAGAGTACCAATAGGGTTTATTTTTAAGTGTCATCTCTTGTTATATAGGATCAATTTGATGTATAATCTAAGAAAAACAATTTAATTAAGTGATAAAAATTAAAATTGATAATAATTCATAAAAACAAGATAAGAGAAAAAGTGGAGTTGAAAAAAGTGTTAGAAGATGACTAAAAGAAATCGGTTTAAAAGCTTATAGCTTAAAAAACTTAGTTACGGCAGTTATACCCCCTGTTTTCGTAACCTTGACGGTTGCTTCCTATATATTAGTGATATTTTTTACCCATTTTCTTTTTTTTCTTTTTTCCCTGGACTAGTTACACAAATTGAACCTCACCCCAAAGTAATTAAATTATATTCTTGTGTTATGGGTGTTAGTCAACGATACTAATACATGGAAATACTTAAATAAATACCAGAATAAATTTAATAAACACCCAGACCCGGAAATGTAGGCATCTAAATGTTCATCACACAAATGCCTGCCCCCGTCGGGAATCGAACCCAAACCTCGCGGTTGATCGGTGTATTTAGGCGTGTACACTAGCCACTCGACGAACGAGGCGGTCAAATAAGAGTTAGGTATTGTTTAATATAAAAAAGTGTATACCTACTTCGAATATACAACGTACTACAGTTTTTCGTAAATCGAAATTGAATATTTTTTTAAGTAGCTAATTATTACAGTAGTATAAAAATCAGATACGCTGCAAATTGTTATTGTTAGTTAAGGCCCCATACTTAGTCAACCAGAAGAGCCAATCGCCGCATTCCCCCGTTCCATGATTACTATGAAATACTGCTCTCTAAAGTAAATGTCTTAAACGACAAATCACTATTTTTGACACTATAAAAGTCATTTGAAAAAAGTATTAAAACTGAAACTCTTATCTTTTAGGTATAGTACTTATCTATGTTTATGTTAAATCTGGTGTCGATATTTTCATAATTGAAGTAGACCGTTGAGTTTTGCTTGCAAAAAAGGGTTAACTTTTAAATTTTTTTCCAACAAGCAAAGTGAAATGAATCGTGTTTTGCAAACACTAGTCTTATAAAGGATAT
>NJDD01003756.1:0-10218 GCA_002245505.1 Calephelis nemesis | reverse complement strand
CGAACAAATTTAAATGGAATATGCACAATGACGTCACATATGCAAGAGTTTTATTGTTTAATAGTTTATATGTTCATAACTAAAAAAATATTATTTTTCAAAAATTAAAAAAAAAAATAAATAATAAGACATAACTATTTAATGGATTGAAAAATCATGCAAATACCCAATTATTTCATTTTAATGACATTGAATAAAAAAATAATGAACATAGATTATGTATCATAATGTAAGTATG
The DNA here is from genome assembly GCA_002245505.1 of Calephelis nemesis. Lineage (NCBI taxonomy): Eukaryota > Metazoa > Arthropoda > Insecta > Lepidoptera > Riodinidae > Calephelis > Calephelis nemesis. The sequence continues at coordinate 9,980 of NJDD01003756.1, read as the reverse complement.
TGTGAATACAATCACTTGTAACTATTTTTTTTTAAAAACAAATTCCTAACGATTTACTATAAATAATAAGTTTTGATAATCTAAAAACAAGGTTATAAATTACAGTAAATTTGTTAAGGGTCAAACCTATTTAAAGTTATAATGCAATCCATATCAAGATTTTTGTCAATTCTAAGTCCCTACTATCCTTAGTCTATTATTCTCTATTTTTTATTGATTAAAATATATATTACCTCCTTTTTAACATCAGTTTTAACTTTTGATTCATCTTCCAACTTGTAGTCCTTTTGATCAGCACCCCTGGATACCTACAGTCAAATAAAACACAGCAAACTTATAGCCTTGGATCTCTGTTCAATTCTAACTTATGGCAATTTCCATCTATCCTAGCAAGATGATTCTGCACATGCTTGTGTACTTTTGACTAATTTCAATAAGCTCTTTGCAGTTTTGTTGCAAGATAAATTCATTAATTTTTGAAACTGGTATTTTATTTTAAATTATTTGTATTATATATATAAAAATAGGGTTACACTTGAATCTTGATTTCATTCAAATTGGAAATTGGAATTAACTGTCATTCTAGGTCTTGAACACAGTACTTGTGGAATATTACCATTTGGTTTCAAAAAATTCAGAAATGCATTAATTATTTTACTGTTTATTATTAGCAAAATAAAAAAGCAAGAGTAACCCACTACAGTAGTAGTTGCCCCATTGCTTATCTTAGACAGGTTGTTGAAATTAGCCATTTTATAATACAATTCATTTAAATAAAAAAAAATGTTTTTGTATTAAAAATCATAAGTGTGTTGCCATACACAATATATATTTTCACCTGGTTTGGTGCAAATGTTTAAAGGGAATAATATGCAATTCAATCTCAATACATTAAGTTGTAAAAACCTGAGGAACTAAATTGTTTATGTGACAAATATAATAATCTTTATAGTTTATCACATAAATAATTATTAATGTAATAACAAAAAACGAAAATGACTGTATAAAAAAATAGTATAAGAAAAAAGTAAGAAGCTGATGATTTCAATACTTTGTAAGTTATACATAAACCTATGTTTGAAAAATGACGAATATAATTTGTAGACAGAAGAAAAAAATACATTATCCTGGTTTGTAAATACTACTTGTCACTAATCCATGTAGCTGGATGACTGTTAATAATGAGATTATCTACTAAAATTGAATTTGTTTAATGTTATCTTCTACCTTGGAATAAAGTTCAACTTTCTTTAGACTAGGTTTAATAATAACATGGTTTATGCATATCTATCAACAAGAATGTTACACTTTACTTCATTAACTATTGAACAACAACATGTTTCCTTATCTAGAACATATTCCAACTACTATTTGACATATAAACTAATGACCAAAAAACATAGCCTATTGATACATAGGTAGTAGATTCTAAAACAGAAATCCAGATCCGATAAAATGGAGGATATCAGATCATTGAGCATTTACCAGATCTGGAATATATATACAGAATCCAGTAATTTTGACAGAATAAAAGATGTATTGCTTGAATAGTTAATTTAAATGTGTTGAGCATTGTGTTCATGATTATTCATTAATAACGCCGACAAATATAAGAAGCTGAAATGGACTTTTTAGTCACTGGCACTATTAGCAGCTCTATTACAAGTCGACTAGTAGATGACACACCTATCTATTTTTATTCTGCGATAGTATTTTCAAATTCAAAATTGTTTTTATAGTTATTTACTAAAATTTCTCTATCCGTGAAAGTAAAATCTAGGAAAATTGAGCTACTTGTACCTATATAAAGTACAATGACAGTTGATATGACTACTAAATGTAAAATCAGAGTTGAGTCAATTCAACATGATACAGTCAAATCAACTGGAAACAAGTCAGATCTGTCAGAATTTCAATCCTTAATAGATGGTATATTATTTTATTAAGAATATAAATTTATTGTTTATAAGGTGAGTTATTTCTTACTTTGTTTGCAGTTTAAAAAAAGAGAAAATAATAAATTACCTTATCTCCTATTTCTATTTCAACAACATGAACAATCTTTTCTTCTGATTTTATTACATTGTCACAAGAGTCACCATTTCCTAGAATGTGGTCTTTAGAGTCCTCTTCCATGGATTTTTCACCACTACCTTTAGATCCTGTTAAGCTAAGCTCTGTTTTAGGAGCAGCCCCCATGTTTGTTTGGTCATTATGATTATCTTTTGAAGTAATTTCACTACTGTTATTTTCGTCACACTTAGCATCATTAGCATCAGAAGCATCTTTTGATGATTCCTCAATAGCTACTCCCAAACTTGACTCATTTTCTTCACTGGACCGTTTATTATTGGGACCTGAAGCATCTACGAAATCTGTATCAGAATCAGATGTAGGTTTAAATGTAGCACTTAAACGAGAATCACAGTCTGAAAGAACGTTGTTTAATGAATCGGTAGGGAAAGTTATGTCACCAACATCAAACGAGTCTGTATTGAAACTCTCCGCATTGGTTTCCAAGTAATCTCCAACACTCCCAGCAGAAAGTTCAACGGCATTTAAAAAAGCTTGATTTGACGCTGACGACTCGTCCACAACAACCGCATCAACACTATTGAATTCACCATCTGTCAGCAAGTGAGATAGCCCATTAGAGTTTTCATTAATTAGTGGACCTTCATCAGTATCCATTGGACTCTCTGATAAACATTTCTGAAAAAACATTAAATTTCAATTAATTTCTGTAACAGAAAGGATACACCCACTCTAACCTGCTCAACGCTCACCTGCAAATCAGAATTTGCTTCGTCGTCCATTGTAGAAACGATTACGCTATATATTTACCAATAAATTTAAAATATATGTCTAAACCTTTTACTTTCACACTTTTATTCAGTAAAATAACATTAAATTGGCTTATAGTTATTTGTTTTAGATTCTTAGAACTTTCGTCTTTCGGTTCTCACAATTCACATCAAAGAGTATATAAATACTACGTAATAAGAGGCGGGACTTCCATAGATACATGGCATACCTAAATTTGTATAAAGTTTACTTGAAAAATTATAACCCGTACAATTTTAAAGCAAGTCTAAAGGCATTCAGATATAAGGCAACTAGTGTCATATGATTTGGGCGAATAAAAAACATAGCAAACTTATTTTTTTATATGAAAGTTGCGCCAAACTGATTCACATTTTTTAAAACCACAGACTAAAAATTGAAATGTAGTGATTTACTCTCTTTGGCACAGACTACATCGAAACCATAAAGTCACAGTCTCACTGTATACTAGGAAGAGAACTACACGTTCGCCATCTGGGGATCATTGGCGTTAAACCTGGTTAAACCGTTTGCTAGAATTGAACACAACATACGACATCGTCTTCACAATGCAAAGAGTTCACAATGGGCCATGATGGCTCATGACAGACGTTCACGATTGTGTAGAGGTCGTAATCGCCTGTGAGCGGCCATGATGGATTGTAATCGAGCGTGATCGCAACTGTGTCGGTTTTTCGGACATTCATCAAAGGAAGTTCAAGCCATGATCGACGGCGCGTCGTCGATTCGTTGATTGCTCACATAGCATTTGACAGTAGTGAAATATTGGGGCACTTGCATTAAAACTTTGAAATATACTGTATTTCTTATTTAGATATTCATAATATCGTATACAACGAATCTTTCAATTATCAATATGTTTATATTTTAAAAAGGTTATGTAGATGTTTACAACAAAAACAAAAAAAAATATCTTAATTTTAGTAGATATGCTTTTTCAAATAAAATCCGTTAAAAATTACGAAAAATTGTGTAATACATGAAATATATAATATGTACAGGCGTAGAATCTGCAGCCTCTTCCTTTTTATTAATGGGTACTCATACGTAAGATAGGTCAGCTATACAAAATAAAGTAGTTTCCACTATTCTTCTATCATTCTATCCAATGCTACGCTAAGGCGGTACGAAGTTCGTCGGGTCAGCTAGTAGAAAAATAAAACTTGATTTATATAAATTTTTAATTTTATTAATTGGTTTAAAACGAATGTAAGCTAATTGATCCGGAACATATCGGAATATAATATTATTGATAGGTTATGTACAGTAGAGTTAAGGCTTTCGGTTTCACGTATGTTATCATGATTATGATCTAAAAATAATTATAAAACATTCCAGCATAGTCATATATCAATACAATCCTATGAATAAAATGTAGTAGTTAAAGACTTGTGATAAAAATTGACAGTCTAAGTTTAATATTTAATCTTTAGTATTGCAATCAGCGTTAGATCGTTAGAAAGGCAGCATATATAGGACCTTGATAGATGATACATCCGAAAATACATATAGAAATTGCTTTTATCAAGTACAGTTTAAGTTGACAATTACTTTAAGCTACAAGACAGAAAAGAATTGGAAATAATGAAAAAAGATCAATAGACGTAACATAAAACATAAGGTATTCAATTTGCAATTTCGTTTACAATTTTAAAAACCTAAATCGTGTTATTAGTTTTGTTTTTTAAAATATTGTGTAACGTAATGTCAACTTAAAGTTCATGTTTAGATACCAATGTGACCAAAAGCCGTCTTTTAAATATTTAACAGTTGAACCCAAATTGTGGATGTATGCTTAGAGTTAAAGTAACGCCTACAAGCGCAATTGAAGGCGGACTTCGTTCAATTCATTACTAAAATTCAATAAGCGATATCAGTATATTACTCAAAATTCAAATTCTTAAGTCTCATAAAACTTAATAGACCATAGTGAATCAAGTCAACACTGATTTTGCATCTATTACTTTTAAACAGACGTTCCCTTTTGTTTTGGACTTAGGCTGGATTTCACAGTCCAATTAAAATCTCTTTTAGACGGTTGCGCAGAGCGTTAATTATGTCTATGTTAGTGTCCAATATAATTTAGTTATTTTAAACATTAAATATTTTTTCATTAAAAATTTTAAATGGTAAGCAGATATTCAAGAAATAAAAATTTTGTTAATATGATTTGTAATTGAAGTAACTTATCATCGGAATCATAACTGGTAATTGAACTCGTTTACACTGAACTTAGTTTTGGACTCGGTTTTCAATGTGGTTGGTAAAATAAGCCATCAGTGGGCAACAAAACTTTGCTATCTTCTGACTGTTACAGTAACTACAAATTTGTAACGGCGCCTCTTCACAATGGGCCATGATGGGCCGTTATAGCATGTGCGATGATCGCCCCTATGATTGCGCTACCGTCCACACGATCGTGCGTTCCGCATTTGTAAGTTGGTATCCGTCAGAGATGGATGTCGAAACAGTTGCAGCTTCCACAATTTATTTGTGTAGTGCTTACATCCATTATAATAACGTTCGCTGTAAAAGAGTCTTAAAAACTCGGACTTAACTTCGGACTTAACTTCTTAAGATACCGGGTTCAAACCCCGGGTCGGGCAACAAAAACAGAAATTCCATATTTCCAATTTTCTAATAAAAAATAATGTGCGCCCGGTTTCGGATATATTATGTGCCCAGCTTGCCACCTGTCGCATTGTGACTTGAACCCCCAGATTCGGCTTGATGGCTTAGTTGCCATTGTTGTGCCACTGCTTACCAATTTGGTGATGTGGGAGTGAAGATACTTTTTTCGTTTATTTAATAGTCTTCTCCATAAAATAAATAACATAACAATAAAATAATTAGTAAAATTGATCCATATAATATGTATTTGATATTAATTGTATTTACTATTATTATTTCTGTTATTGTTTTCTATAAAAACATGGCCTGTAAATAAATATTCTGCATTAATCCCCACATTATTTCGGAGATTGTTTTAGAACAAAAAAATATTTATGATTCTGTATTCCTTTTTCAAACAAAGTATGGATAATCAGCTCGCAGAGCTTCTTAATGAGCCATCTGAGGAATTTGACAACTTTGTTCGTATGTCTATTACCGGTTTTTAATATCTAGTACAAAAGATATCTCCACTGGTTGCAAAACAAGATACTTATTGGAGAGATGCAATACCCGTAAAAATAAGACTTGCAATCACATTAAGATACCTAGCGACTGGAGATAGCTACATTTTTGCTTTATTATTTACGTGATTTTGCTCGCCACAATATTATTCTTTCGATTCATAAACACAACCAGTGCATCGTGAATGAAGATGGTCGTATTTTTTTTATAATTATTGAATTTAGTGTAAATTATGAAAAAAGTTGGTTATTTTGGTGGGAATTAGTCTAGTTTTGTTCAGCGAAAGTGCACAAGTGAAATAATCACGAAGAAATTAAGAAATTAGTGTATCGCAAATTTCCTCGCTGGCGCCAAACCTCATAGACAAGCTTGTTTGTGTAAAGAAACCACCGCTTTACTCAAGGCCCAGACAAGAATTTATAAACAACGATTAATAAATGAAACAAATAAATAATACGGAAGACGTGGTTGTATGGCCTGAAGGATTTTACCTGCCCCACAAAGGGGTGAATTAAATAAACAAATAAACAAAACTTAAAGGTTGGCGGGAACGGTCGGAGGGGGAAGGCGCGCTTTTCGAGGGTTCCCTCCAATCATTAAACTAAAAATGTGTAATATAATGTAAAAATGTACAATTTGTAAATTAAATAAAGTGTAAATATTATTTAGTTGTGTGTTAATGTGATTTAGTTAATAAACTATACTAGTGAAAGACTATTGTAGTGATTTATCACGACAGAAGAAGCAGAGGCCTGAACAAGAAAGAAAATTGAAGACGAAACTAGAAAAGACATGAATTAAAACAAAGATATGTGTTTATTACATAATATAAAATATAGAGGTTAAAAAAAAGAATAATAAAAATACTTTTTGCATTGTCGTAGAAGTTTTGGCGCCAACATGAAAGAAAATGATTTTGGTGTTCAGAATTATAGTTTTATAATTTGTGTGAAAATAATCGTAATTCAAGGATGTGACGTACTATAAAACAAATTAACGGATAAACATAATAAGTAAACTTCAAAAAAATTAAAACTAAAGACGTATTGAAGGACTCAAACAACCTTTGTCTTAGTGAAGGAAATGACTTAAAAAGGGGAACACAATGGTCAGAAACTGAAGAAATGAATTTAAAATTTTAATATGAATAAGAATTTAATATTACGGAAGACGTGGCAGCATGGCCTAAAGTAACCAATAACTGTATAAAAATAATTAATATGGAAGACATAATATAACTAACGAAGAAATAATTAATACGGAAGACGTGGCAGCATGGCCTAAAGGTCTTAGCCGGTACCTGAATGGGGCAAACTTAAAAAAAAAACTTTAAAAATAAAAACAAAAATTAAAAAACAAAAAAAATACTTTAGTTCGTACCATGACCATTGAAATCAGTCTTGTTTTATTACCGCAATAAACGAATGGTTTTTGTAAATTTTGTCTATTACCTGCTACATTCTTTTTTTAATTCTTCTTCTTCTTTCTCATAAATATGGCTTCCAATTGTTTTTCACAATATTATTAGCTAGTGATAAGTATAAAACTTACTTAGATACGTCCCCTTCCGGCAGACTAAGATTCCTTAGTTATTAGAATCTATAAATTTGTTTTTGTTCGATATGCATTTTTCTAGATTGTAATTTTCGTCTTCATATTAAGTCATACCAGAGATTAGTAAATAAAATAGATTGACAATGTCATACATTAAAATCGTTCCCCGAAATTATGACTAAATCTAGATGACGTTGCGCGATAGTCATGAACTACAATAGCACAACGCCATCTAGATTATTCATATTATATGACAGGTGAATATGATGTAGGAGAGTTGACGAAATAACGCACATTAATTAGCTAGATGGCGCATAATTATTATGGTTGCAGGATTCATATTTTTCATTTATTACAAATTAGCTCTTGTAAGTAGGATATTTTATTAAGATATTTTCGTATTCTAATTTAACGTCAGTATGGTTTAGGGGATAAATGTGTTGCCTAATAACAAATTAAATTAAAACCACAGGTTGAGAGACCTAGATTTAATTTGTTTCATTGACCTGTTTAATTTTGTTTAATAAATACCTACATACTTAAGTCATCTCCGGGTCTGGGTGTTCATTAAATAATTTATTTTAATATTTATATAGGTACTTAACTATTTCTATGTATTATATATTTACTAATCTCTGACACAACACAAGAATAATTATTATGTATGCTTACCTAGGTAATTGCTTAATTTGGGTCAGAATTTTGCCAACATATTAAGTGTTAACAAAAAATAAATTATTATCCTTGAACTAATTAAGTGCATAAATTGATCTAATTCCAAAATAAGCAAATTCTATAATTTCTGGGTGTTAGACATCGATACTAATACCAGAGCCAATTAATAATATTTCCTTGGTTTTTGCTAAATGCAAAGAAATATTATATAGATACCAATATAAGTGTAATAAACACCCAGACACCAAAAATACAGACTTTTACGTTTATCACATTTAAATAAATGTTTGCAACCATTAAGAAACGAACCTGAGCCTTGCGATTGTAAGCTCGGCACAGAACTGGGATTATTAATTTTTGACAACAGTTCTTTAAGCAATGTTTTAAAATCTAAATATAATTCTATTGTTTGCTCATAAATAGCCTTTGTATGGTAATCCGATTTTAGCAAGTCTGATTTTTTAACTCCAGATACAATATTTTTGTGTGTTTCCACAAATGAGGACCATTGACCTTCTAGCGATTCAAGCCTGGTTTCTATAAAAGCTTGTGTAATGCGGTCTTTAGGTGCTTTTTTAAAGTTAGAAATTGTCTTTTGAATTTTACTCATAACATCCTCTTGGATTTCCTAAAAAAAGATTTAAGTAGGTACTAGTGGTATTATTAAAAAGTTTTTTTGTAAGGCAACAGACGGTGAACAACACAACCGTGGCTTATGAAAACCATAGATGTTCAGGTGCGTCGCTGTCTTGCGGCCGGATGCTAGGCCTCTTATTGGTAGGAGGAGGAGGAGGGCAATTGATAAGTTTTCAACCAAAACACATTTTTGTTACAGTATTTTATTAGTACATTAATAAGAAATAAATATTATTAGAGACTGAAAAAAATTGTCTTTGATACATAGCTATTAATCTTTGCTTTCCTCTGATATTATGCAAGACGTATCATTAAGCATACAAAAGAATTATGTTGGGAATTTAACGAATATAATCTGTGGCTTCCTAATTTTTGAATAGTTTTTTTTTAGTTTCAAAGATGACGTGATCGAAATGGCTTTTAGCTGCATTTAGGTGCCTATTTGAAGTTTAGAAAAAAATAGTGTTACATATTGCGAATTACTTTTAAATCTATATTCATTGCGTAGGTAGGCTATTCTCATAAACCTCTTTACCCATAGAAACTCTTGAAACAGCGAGTTGGACTCTTACTGTCTTGTCAATAAACAAAGATTCAAGTACATTCTCTAAAGTTTAAACTGGTATTATATTAGGTACACTGTGATACAGACAGATTACATCAAACCAAATTTATTCTCACCATAGCCTTTTACAATAGGTTTGCCTTCCAATATCATAAAAATTATTGATATGAAATAAAAGAAATAGAATAAACACTCTTTATTTTTAGAATATGTTTGTCAAGAATTTGTTACAAAAATACACATTGTATGTTTAAGTATTTAAATTATTTAAAAAAATGAATTATTAAAATAATACAAATATTACAAAAAAAGTTCTGATAACTGAACAAAGAAAAATACAATGTACAAATGTATAAAGAAAACACGTAAAATAACAATATTTTTTGCAAAATTTAGGAAAAGTAGGTATACCTACCAACTTAAGTTTTTTTTTTATGATATTGGAAGGCAAACAAGCAGACGGATTTCCTGATGGTAAGAAATTTCCGCCGCCTAGAGACACCAAAAGTGGTAATAGTGCGTTGCCAACCTGAGGCCGGGATGTTAGGCCTCGGGCAAAAGTAAGTTTACC
>NJDD01003755.1:40122-63442 GCA_002245505.1 Calephelis nemesis | reverse complement strand
GTGTTACTTGTCCAGTAATATTTATTATTTATTTACCAACAGTATGCGATGGGGTTGTCAAACCCCACTCCATCATAATCAGATAGTTTTAATATAATAATAGTCAGATTATATAATGATGAAGGTATTATTCTACACATACGTCTTGTCATTTTTATTAGCTGCCAACCCGACTAAGATCCCACATTATTAAATTACAATTTATGTCGCTAGTGTGAACACATCTTGTATACAGCCTCTCAGTACTTGTATGATCGTATTATTAATTATGCAAATCGGATAATGAATAATGTATCAAGATTGAAGATATCCCGATATACTTCACTGTAGATTGGTTAACGGGATGCAGAGATTAAGTGGTTAAGTTATACGAGCACTTAATGTAAAGGGATGTTCCTGTGACGTAATAAAGTTAACTAGTAGTCGCCCGTCGAAATTCGACCATATTAAATCTTAATAGCTTGTTGATAAGAACGCCATCTTCATTTTTCAAGACCGACTACTTTGTTTCCAAGTTTTTTAGTGCGCCGTCTGTGATCTTTGATCGAACATCAGTATATTTGTTTGTGTGTGTCAAGTGCATGTTAGTAAGTGTAATGTTTTATTTTTTGAATTAATTCACTCTATACACAATATCATTAAAAATATTTGCGTTTTGCACTACTCCTACACATAAACTATAAGTGTGCCAAATATCATACTCCTCCGTCAGAGCAATTTTCGTAAAAATGGGTCCAAAGTCTTTGCTTTACGTATTAATATTTTGATTTAACTTAAACACAGTAAACCTGCAAAAACCAGACTATAAGTTCAATTAGTAAATCATCTACGTACACAAAATTGAGTATTTTTCTCATTTAACCTTGGATACCATCCTCAGATCCAGGCTTGGTAAGGTACCACCTCGGAAGTAGGCTCTTTCAAATAAAAAAAAGTATATTTGAAATCGGTTTAGAAATGACAAACCAAACTAATAACAATGCAAAAAATATAGGAGTCGAACATACCAATAACCTCTTTATTTTTTTGATTTGGTTAAAATTCCCACAATGTAATCTAAATTTCGTTTATTGATTTCTGTTAAGATCATTTGCCAGTGATGGGATTAAAAAACCCATCACCTAAAAGAAATAATCTAGTTGGTATTTTAGATTAATGAATAGGAATAATAGAATGATGCAGGTAATGCAGTTAACGCAAACAGATAGTCGAATTCTGTGACAAATTTATGAGAATGATCTTGACCAACTTATTTGTTACTGTCAATACTCACGTTTTCCAATTTATGGGATAGGAAAGGGATGGAGTTAAATTTAGTTTAAATCCCAATATTTATGGATGACCTTGGCGTATATATCCAACGCTTATCTCCTCCCATCGCGAGATACATGTGTTTGTTTTGGATTAATCTATTTAACCAGATGCCTATGTTGCGACGTAACCATCCGCTGATAGAAAATAAACCAAGATTTCTGTATTATGAAGCTGTTGTGGTAGACCGGCTCTCTCAGTATGGTACTATTTTCTAACCATTTCTTCCGCATAATTTCATTGCTCTACCTATTCCTGTAAGACCACATCAGCTTCGCAAATATACAAGTAGCTTTGCGATAAGAGATTACCGCCGCTTTTTTTAATTAAAATATAGGAAAAAATGCCAGTCCGCTTTATTTCGCCAGATATACTAAGTAAGATGCCGCGTACCGATCCTGTGGTAGATTTTAGAACCATGTTATGCTATGTGAAATAAACAGTCTCGTATTTCTATTTCCAGTGACATCAGAGACATGTTTTTTTATGTTATAGGAAGGCAACAAGCAGACGGAATTCCTGATGGTAAGAAATTCACGCCGCCTAGAGACACCAAAGATGGTAGTGGTAAGTTGCCAAACTGAGGTCGGGATGTTAGGCCTCGAGCAATAGTAACTTCACCGGCTACATTACCCTCCGAACCGGAACACGTCATGACGTTATGGCGGCAGGAATAGGTAAGGCGGTGGTACCAATCCGGGTGAGTCGCTGCGAAATTCTACCACTTAGTCAGATTTCACGGTGGTAGTGATGGTAAGCCTATGCTCGCCTTTTATTAGCTGCCTGGCAAGGAGGGCAGATGGTCTATTCTGCAAAGGAGCCCAGACCAAAACGGGGAAATGTTTTATCATTCTTCTATAACCGGTGTCGTATGCTATCGACTATCTGCCTTCCAGCTACGAATATGAAATGTCAAACAAATGGGTAAGGCAGCGGGAAATTTTAAAAGTCGTTTATTAAAATTAAAGAATACTCTGTAATAAAAATTTCGTCCGTTTAAATTAATTAGCAAACCATTTAAACTAGAAGTCATTCGTTGGTCGAAATTCGGCCATAATACATTTTAATATCTTGTTGATAAGAATTCCATCTTCATTTCTCAACTTTCCAAACTTTTTAGTGCGCCATCTGTGATCTTTTATCGTTATCATCAATATATATGTTTGTGTGTGTCAAATGCATGGTAGTGTGGGTAACGTTTTATTAATTGATTTAATGTACTTTATAAGCATTGTTATTATAAATATTAGCGTTCTGCACTTCTCCTACACATAAATTATCCTCCTCCTCCTCCTATCTATCCTATCTATCTCCTGTGTAAAATGGGGTCCAAAGTTTTGGCATCACGTATTAATGTATAGATTATTTTTTTGAACCATATGGTCTGCTTACTGCTATTTTAGCTTACAAATTCAGTAATTAAGTTGTTTATACGATATGATAATGAAGTAGTTAAGTTTTATCACAGAATCCGTATAATGTTTTATTATCATTTAATGGCATGCTATAGGCATCTTGCTAACAGCGTAATCATAATGTAAGTGCTCCTTTATAAATTATTGTTGTTTTTAATAGTATCGAAGTGTTGCAAGTGATTTTATTTAATGGTTAATTAATGTTGTTAATTGTTGTATTAATGTTATAGTTACTAATTAGTCCAAAGTATGTTTTGGAATGAAAACTAGAGGAATGAAAAATGAAAACGAGAAATAAAAATAAGCAATTTAAAAGTTTAGGCTAAAAAAAACCTCGAAATTGTTTTATTGGAGTTTGCGTGAGCATGTACAACAAAATTCCTGAAAGTATAAAAGAGTTACAAGAAATAAAATTTAAAAACTACGTAAAAAAGATACTTTCTAACAAGGCATATTAAATGAGTATTTTAATGACAATGACTATGGAGAATATGAAATTTTTAATGCTATTTTTGCGACTTTGATGTGATTGTTTTGACATTTTATATACTTATCTATTTATTCCACTTTGTTGTAATTGTTTTGACATTGTTTTTGACATTTTATATAATAATTTTTTCGATTAATGTTCTTTTTTTATTAGTTTTGTAATTTTTGGAAATAATTTATAACAGTTTAATTTCAATATAAATGTTTAATTGCTTATTTTGATTTTTTATAAATTATAAATGGCTAAATTGTACATAGGTATTATTTTTAGAATTAAGAATTTTGACATTCAAAAAATGTATATAATGTATAATTAATTTGAATAAAACACATTCATTCATTCAACTATTGTAACCATGACTACTACTCGAGGTTGCATTCCCAACAAAGAACTGATGTAATTTCCAAATGCTAGTGGTCGCCCATTGGTCGAAATCCGAACATAATGAATTTTATGATCTTGTTGATAAGAACGCCATCTTCATTTTTTAAGACGAACTACTTTGTTTCCAAACTTTTTAGTGCGCCATCTGTGATCTTTTATGGTTATCATTAATATATTTGTTTGTGTGTGTCAAAGGCATGATAGTACGTGTAATGTTTTATTTTTTGAATTAATGCACTTTATAAACATTATCATTAAAAATGTTAGCGTTCTGTACTTCTCCTACACATAATCTTTATATATATATAATTCTTCTGTGAGTGTGTATGTCACTGAACTCCTTCTAGACGGCTGGACCGATGTTGATGAAAGTTTTTGTGCGTGTTCAAGCGAATTCAAGAATGTTTTAGATTCACAATTTGGTCTCCTGGAAAATGTTTTTTTAATTAACTTTTTAATAATAAGTCGTTGTTGATTTTGGAATGTTTCACGTCGGATCCGACAGACTGCGCTACTGTCGAAGCATTAATGTCAAGCGATACGAAGTTTGCTGGGTCAGCTAGTAAACTATAAGTGTGTCAAATTTCAAACAATTTTCGTAAAAAGGGGTCCAAAGTTTATGCTTCACGTATTAATATATAGATTGCCGACTCACTCTAGTACCGACCCCTCTTTTGTTTTGTTGGTAGTTGACATCACCTGAAGAAAGAGAGGTCGGTACATTAGAGTGAGTCAGAAATATTTGGAAATCGACATCAGATTATTAGAAGAGGAACCTCCAAAATTCTATAGCTTCATGGTTACAACATATCAACATATCAAATCAAATCAAATCAATCATTTATTGCTCCATATGTCACATAAAAGGTGTTACAAATTATTCCCACTTGTTGTTTGAAGGACATATGTACCCTTTTAGGGTGTTGCAAATTGAAGCGGACCGATCTATTTCAGATTTCACTTTTGAAATTATCTACTAAATAATCGTTTAAAGTATAATAACTCTTTTCTATCAAAAAATTCTTAATTTTTTTTGAAAATCTTAGGTCATTCAACTCTGATTTTAATTCATTGGGCAGTTTATTGTAGGTCTTAATTGTCATAACGTAAGGTCCGGAACTATGTATTTTTAATTTTGACGGGGGTAATTCTAAATTATGTTTAAATTTATTTCTAGCTTCGTAGCGTCGAGGGTTGTCTGCTTGCTTTTTAAGTAGATCTGGATGTTTTCTGACAAATGTACACGATTGTAATATATATATTGAAAGTAAAATTAAAATTTTAAGATTTTTGAAATAGGGTTTGCAGCTTTCAGACTCTTGGATGTTTGCTAGGGTACGTATACTTTTTTTTTTCAAATGAATATATCTTGTGCGTTTACACTATTTCCCCAAAGTAAAACACCGTACATCATCCATTCAAAATATCTTCTAAACGTCAAAGTATAAGTTCGCAACTCATCTGTGATACTCCTGGTGTTGAGGATGTCCGTGAGCAGAGGTGATCACTTTCCATCAGGTCACCCACTTGCTCGTTTGCCTCCTCTAGTATAAAAAAATAATAATATTATAACTTTTCAAAGTGTGTTCTGGTGGTAGAGTGCTATGCAATAATTTTCTCGTGTAGGTATTGACCACTTTACCTATTCCTAACGCCATAATGTCATGTGGTGGCCCGGAGGTGATAGTAGCTGGTGTTAGTCATATAGAATAGGCCTAACACCCTGACCATGGGACTAACGATCACGCATTTATAACGGGCTCATTTGCAGAATAGACCATCTGCCTTCCTGCCAGGCAGCTCGTAAAAGGCGATTATAGGCTTACCGTCACTAACACCGTGACATCTGACTAGGTGGTAGAGTTTCGCAGAGATTCACCCGGATTGGTACCACCGCCTTACCTATTCCTGACGCCATAACGTCGCGACGTGTTCCGGTTCGGAGAGCAAGGTAGCCGGTAAACTTACTTTTGCTTGAGGTCTAACATACCGGCTTCAAGTTGGCAACGCACCAATTCACGCCGCCTAAAAACAGCAGAGGTGGTCTCTGCTGTTTTTAGGCGGCGTGAATTTCTTACCATCAGAAAATCCGTCTGCTTGTTTACCTTACAATATCATAAAAAATAGTAGTACCAATAAAATTTGTATTTATTAATCGTTACAATTTCTTCAACCCAATCGGAAAGTTATTTCGTGGCTGAGTATTTTAAACTTCATTGCGTACCCAAATAAAAAAAAAACGAAAAACCCGTAGCGAAAGTAAATGTATAAATTGCGAAATGTCACGCGTATTGTAAAGCCATATTCGTAAAGTCGGACACGGATATCGGATATCAAAGGCGGTCCTTCCAGGTGGTAAGCGTTTGGCGAATAATTTGAGCAAATTTAAAATTAATAATTTCAATACTCCATACGTATTTCGCTATGGTTTTTTTTGGTTCTGTTTTGGGCTCTTTTGAGAAACGTTTTTATGAATTTGGTCTTATTTCCATCCACGCATAAGTAAGGGTTATATTTTTTGTAAAACTTTATGAGTATTTTGTACATGTAAGTATGTGTGTATGTAAGACACTTTCTTCTTTTTTTTTCTTTCTTTAAGTTTTGGCCTTCACGTTAGTATTTTGCCATTCGTCAAGTAGAAATTTGCATCAAATTTTATATCAATTTTAATCAATTATAATTAGTCATCAATCATAAGTCGTCAGTCAGTCATATCAGGCTCTTGGTTAAAGCGGCGGCCTCATTACACAAGCTTATGTAAGGAGATTTGGCGGCAACAAGGAAATACATGATACACTAATATCTTCATAATTATTTTATTTGTGCACTTTCACTGAACAAAATTGTACAAAATGCCACCAAAGTTGACTAATTTCACTCAATATCAACACGAAATTTAATAATTATGAAAAAACTTCGACCATCTTTTCTCTTGATTGACCGCCTCGTTGGTCGAGTGTCTAGCGTATACGCCTAACTACAACGAACTACAGCGAGGCTCGGGTTCGATTCCCGACGGGGGCAGACATTTGTGTGATGAACATTTAGATGTCTGCATTTAAATGGGTCTGTGTGTTTATTAAATTTATTCTGGTATCTATTTAAGTATTTCTATGTACTAGTATGTCCGTTGACTAACACCCATAACACAAGCATATAATTTGCTTACTTTGGGGTTAGATTCAATTTGTGTAATATGTCCAGGGATGTTTATTTATTTATCTTTTCTCTTGATGACGCTAAAACTCATGTTAGACACTTATATGTATTGTTTATTACTCTTTAACTGTGTTCTTAGTTATTTGACATTAAAAATAAAAACGGTGCCTAAGAAATAATAATATATTTATTGTTCACTCTCACATCATCTACAATTATTTTTAAGTTGGCAGGCAAACTTAGTCTTGTATCTTTGTGTGAGTCTGTTGTCTATTGTGGTTAAAAATATAACTGAGATACAGGACACCAGTGCCCCACCATGTTGACTTTTTGTTGACTGATACCCATATAAAATGAAATGGAAATGAAATGTTAAGCTATGCTTGATAATTAAAACTTTTTAACCATCATCATTACAAACCTTTGAAGTCCATTTTTTACATAACATAAAAAAAGTATCTTCACGCCCATATCCCCGAAGAGGTAGGCAGAGGCACAACCAGGGCACCCACGACTAGCCGAAGATACTAAGTCCCATAATGAAATAGGTGGCAAGCCTATCGCCAACCGGGCACATTTCCAATCCCGAGCAACATTTTTTTTATTTGAAAATTGTAAAAACCCAATTTTTTTTGTTGCCCGACCCGGGATTCGAACCCGGGACCTCATGCAGTCAAGTCCAACAACTGAACCGCTAGACCACAGAGGCGACTCCATATAAAATGAATGGCTCATAATAGGCTATGCTTATTGATTATATTAATTAAAACTTTTTCTCCATCATTATTACAAACCTTTGAAGTCCATTTTTTACATCATATATTTGAGTAATTTTTAAAATGTTATTGATTCGAAAGAACTGATTGAAAAGAACGGAAAGTGAGTATTTTCATGTTCATACTCCAAAGAGCCTGGCGTTGGTGAAGGACATTTACGATTAGTCGAAGACATCAAGTTGAACAATGTGCTAAATAGGCAATATCCGATCTCGGGCAACCTTGTTTTATTGCAAAACTAGCTTCCGCCCGCGACTCCTTCTGCGCGGATGTCGGTCTTCGCGTGATAAAACTGAAAAATTAAGATTTTTTTTCTACGCATTTTTTCAGGATAAGAAGGATAACATTTTATGCCCAGGGTAATAAGGTATAATTATACCAAGTTTCATCGAGATCGAACCGTTAGTTTTCACGTGATGCCTGAACATACAGACAGACAGACAAAAATGTTTTAATCACATATTTGGGTTTGGTATCGATCCAGTAACACCCCCAGTTATTTATTTTTTCAATATTTTCAATGTACAGATTTTACCCTTCTACAGATTTATTATATGTATAGATTGAAAAGCACATGTTCTTTTTTATTGTTCGACCTAGGGTTAGAATCTCGTGTAGTCAAATTTAACACCGAATGGCTGGATGTTATAGTCGAAGAGCTGGTTTTTCCATGGTAGAGTCTGATGATGATCAATGACGATATATACAGTTGTCGCTGACTGCGAAATGTATCTTCACGCCCATATCCCCGAAGAGGTAGGCAGAGGCACAACCAGGGCATCCACGACTAGGCGAAGACACTAAGTCCCACAATGTGATAGGTGGCAAGCCTATCGCCAAACGGGCACATTTCCAATCCTGAGCATCATTTTTTGAAATGTAGAGTTTTTTTCTAAATGGTATTAGGTATGTGTTAAGCTTTGATGAATGTTCTAAGTTTTACTGAAAGTTTTATGCCAATTTTGACTCACCTGTACAGTATCTACACTCCCATATCCCCGAAGAGATAGGCAGAGGTATAACCAGGGAACCCAAGACTAACCAAAGACGCTAACTTCCACAATGTGATAGGTGGCAAGCCTATCGCCAACCGGGCACATATCCGATTCCAGACAACGTTATTTTGTTAGAAAATGAAAATATTAATTTTCCAATTTTCTTTTGTTGCCCGACCCAAGTACCGAACCCGGGACCTCAAGAAGTCAAGACCGACGCCGGACCTCTACACCACAAATGATTCACCTCTAAGTGATCAAAATAGGCATAAAGATATAGTGACTCCATTATGGCATAATCTTGTAGATTGTTGGCCTACTAATGCCATCAGGAAGAACATATGGTAGCGTCGCAACGATTTACTCAGATTGCTACCTTTGTCTTTTACAGGATGTCACTCTTTTTCATACTCAGGTTCCGGCTTAAGGGATAAAATAGTCTTTAAAAATATTAAACTACGATACTTAACGGCGACGTGACGTTTCATTGTAAGATCTGTCCAAATACTAAAATCCTTTTGGCACAAGGATTTTTGTTTAGAACTTAAGTTTTCGTGTATAGACTTTTCACCGACTTAAATAACATCAGCAACACTTAACTTCCTGAAAGGAGTATTGGCTCCATCGAGGGAAGAGATATTTGTAGTTTTGGTGCGTTGCCAACCTGAGGTCAGGATGTTAGGCCTAAAGCAAAAGTAAGTTTACCGGCTACCTTACCCTCTGAAGCGGAACACGTCATGACGTTATGGCGGCAGGAATAGGTAAGGCGGTGGTACCAATCCGGGCGAGTCGCGGCGAAACTCTACCACCTAGTCAGATTTCACGGTGTTAGTGATGAAATGATGATCCTTCGAAAAACGTCGATTAAAATCGCCACGAATTGTCATATCCGGACTAATCTAACATGACTTAAATGTTTCATGTTTTGTCTCTTTGTTTCAGTGAAAAATGTGGCATTCATCTAAAATAAGTTTATATTACATATTTTAGTTTATAGGTTGTGCACAGCAAAATTGCCTCAGATGTAAGCGATACACTCTGCGCAATGTAGTTAAGAAAGTTTTAAGTCACATTAGCTTTGAAAAAAATCATCGAAATCGGTGTATTCGTCTAATATTTATGATGATATAACACAACCATACCTACAACTTTCAGCACTCTTCTTTTCCATTGGAGGACTATGAAAAAAATAAAATATGTATACTTTTAATCATGTTATATTTTGATTCAATAAATTACTCGCGTAACATACTTTTTACAATCTTATGTATATGATAGTTAATTTACAATTATTTATATGTATCACGTCTCGTTTCCTCTATAAATATAAATAAACTTAATTATTTTTGTACCTAATATACCATTTCGGGCAACTATATTAATGGTAGACTGTACATATTTATTTCCGTTATATTAACAAAACTTTATATGTTATTGCAGTCATTATGTAAGAACCGTCAACAAAACAATTCCAAATATAAATACAAGTGCCAGGAGTAACTAACTGCAGTTGGTTTAATCAATTCTACCACAAAACTCAATTTACCAACGTATATAATTAAACAGAGTAAATTATTATGAATGAAAAGGCAGTATGACTTTTGGTCTTAGCCTGTCCCTTGTAGATTAACTAATAAAAAAAATCATACAAAACACGCAAAAAGTCACAAAAGTTCTGTGATTATGCTGCCTCTTCATTCGAAATAATTTTCTCTTTTGTGTGATTTTTACATAACATTAAGTTTAAAGACAAAAGAGGTGGAGATTATCAATTCTTAATTAGTGCAGTCAATAATAGGCATTAAACATACTTGACTCGATCTAAAAGTGCAATTTGCTCCAAAAACACTATTTTGTTCAACTAAGGAATTGGAATTTATTGCATTTATCTGGATACATTTTTCAGTTTAACACGTAATATGATGCCTCTTGTATACACTCTCTATAACTAACACATTCTCCGTGAACCAATAATTATTATATATTCAAATTGCTAAAAGTTCATATTTTATGAACTTTCTCTCTCACAGGTGTAATATATGACAAGGAAAGTAATAGTTACTAGTTAAATAAAGTGTGCCAAATATAATGTCATGTTACTGGCTATTATATTACTTTTAAAACTTTAGATATCGGTTTAAATAAATTATATAGGTATAGTAGTACTATTTAAATTATGCGCTTCGGCTATATTCGACAAACTTCGGAAATCTGAATGTATTTAAAAGATATCTGTATAGAATTTTTATCACACATATTCAATCATTTCGCTTAAATTTAGACTAGGTCAGCCAATTTAAAAATAAAAGTATAAAGTATAAAAGGAGTAAAAAGTGTAAAGCCGAAGCGCATAATTTAAACAGTAGTACTTTATCTTTGTAGAAGGTATACTTAACGAAAATTTTTAACATTTTGTGAATTTATTTTGATATCCTGAAACAGTTTTGTTAACATTTGATCTGATTTAATCTTCTTTACATATCTAATTATTAAAAATAACAAAAAAAATTATAACACATTCAGTCACGGTATTAAAGGTTTCATAATTTTTTGTCCTGGTTAAGAATAAAACAAATACGGCCAATCTGTTATCTTTAACTGAAGACATGACTGACTACATTAAAATCAAATTTATTAAATTTTATGAAATATGTCGTTTATAGATGAAAAATAATGGAAATGAAAAATAATAATCCGTCTCATTTAAAAAAAATTATATATAGGAACATTTGTTTATGATTACTAGCTGAGACGACAGACGTTTTCCTGTTATACTATGAATATTGATTTTATTATTACTCCTTGAATAAATTGTTTTGAAAATTTATTCTTAAAGGAAAAATAATTCAGCCATTTTGTTTTATTAATTGGAATGCAGGCCGATTGTTTCGCATTCATTAATTGCTTTCGTTTTACGATTCAGATTATATTTCTTTCGCCGAGAGTTCTTTAGTCCATTACGTATTATGATATTTTAAGTACTTCCGTGCAATTATTAAAGCTTAATTTAACCGCCTATTTATGTATTAAAACTTACAAAATGATCATTAATAGTTTTATTACTGACTCTGGGTTCTTAGTTAGTCTTAGTCGTCTTTTGTTATTTTTATTTTTTTGTAAAATGTTTAATTTCATTTCAAGTAGGGTTACTCTTTAAGCTCGATATATCCAATATTGGAAAAAGGTACCCGTCCAATACTTGCCGTTGACGTGTTCCGGTTCGGAGGGTAAGGTAGTAAGGCGATAAGGCCGCCTTTGTGTATCTTATAATTTAAGTTTTACTTGATGTATTTGTAATTTATCTGTAGGTATTTGGTGCACAATAAAGAGTTATTATATTGTAGTCGGTAAACTTGCTTTTGAATTTCTTACCATCAGGAAATCCGTCTGCTTGTTTGCCTTCCTATAACATAAAAAAATACAATGAAATATATAGGTGCAATATTTGATAAGCAAAGAAAATCAACAGCTGCGGACACATTTTTACGCAACAAACTTTCATAATGAAATCTTTTTAAAGTTTTAAAAAGAACGTCTGTATTACTTTCAAAACACTTAACACTTTAATAATAACTAAATTAATTACAATTGTTTTTGTAGTTTCATTTCAACAAAAAAAAACATGGGATTGAAATAGAATTACAGAATCAATCCATTTATTTGGTTACATGAGACCGAAATCAGAATCAGTAGGGTTACTATTAAATCTCGATTTCATGCAGATTGTAATTTGGAATCGGATATGTCATTTTAGTTATTCTCGAAGACAATACTAGCGGATTATTAACATTCAGCTATAAAAAAGTTCAACGAATCCGATAAAATAAATTAATGTTTGCGTGAGATTTTTTTGAGATCGAGGTTCAAGAAATAGACTTTTGTCTTGCTTCGTTTTCATTGTTGACTAAATATAAAAAAACGGGTTGCAGTCCGGGAGTGCCGGCAGAAGTGAAAACTTGAATATTAACGTTGTGCATTTTTGATATTTTGGAATGGTTAGGGAATAATTTTGCACGAATTACTTTAATTATCAGTATGAAAGTACTATCATTTATGTGGTAGAATACAATATTCATTTATTGCACTATCGTACACAAACATGACAACACGAACATTTGCGCAAGCGCCCTGCGCCGTCTTACGAATTTTCATCGTATGAAATTTCAGGTCACGTGTCTTGACGCGAGTTTAGAAGTTTTTACCCATTCAAAGTGAGTAAATTTAAATAAAGGCTCATATTCATCGTATATGATTTTATAAAATAAATCGGATATCTTAAACTGTATCTGACAATATAAGTTCATGTACAACAATAAAAATATCAAATAAAATAGGAAAAGTTCAACAAATATTTATCTATTTAGTTATTGCCACTTACAAGTTTAAATTATATATTATTTAAGAAAAAATAAATATAAAGTTATCTATATACACTACGAACTATAATACAAATCCTACATCTAATATTTACAAGAGATATGTTAAGTGGTACCATAAGTCGTACAAACAAAGGAACTTGAGGAAGGCAGACGATAGAAATGCTTCGATAAAATACGAACTTTACTTTTCTGATAGTTTAAGAAATAAGAAAATGAAAGTATATTAATACTTATTAAAGTATTACTTATTAAGTTATTACTTATTAAAGTAACTTGAACTCAGTTTTAAGACAATCTTAATAGACTTTTTAATTTTAATCATTAATTGGTCTAAAAATAATTACTCTCGAGATGAGATCATTAATTTGAACCCGAGCTAGACACCTCAATGTAATACATTTTTTCAGTTTTTGAGATCACATTCACATTTTGAACTTGATACATTTGATGTACTACATACTGAAAGAGACTGTTGAATTTAAAATTAGACTGCCTTTCTGTATAATTTAGTATTTTAAGCTTTATTTCTGTTTGATGTTTTTTTATATCAATAAGTTTAAGTTTATAAGAGTTTTTACCTAGTTCTTCAGGTACAATCGCTGTGATAATGTATATTATTTTTACAACCCTCTATAAGAAATGTTAGTTTGAAAATTTAATCGTTAATAATTTTCAAATATTCAGTAGATCAATTATATAAATATTCAAATTCAAACACCAGCGGAAGCGACTCTGTCGTAAACCTTCCTTAAGAACCTGATTATAACTAATGATAAGATCCTTCATTAATATTAAAGCAAAGAAACATTTATCAAATGCCTGTAAGTATTTAAGTCTGTGAAGGTAAAGTAACAAGAGCCTCTGGATAATTCTAACTCTAAAGTCATTTTCACGTGTTAAGCAGTGATTCTATACTGAAAGGATTATGTTTTCTTGTTCCCCCGTTTTTTGATAAGTCCTGTTCTGTACTTGCATTACCACTAAGGTCCAAGGATACAGCTCTTCCTGAGTCGAAATCAAACTTCTCGAAGTTACCAGCAGCTGAAAACTGTTTGAAAAACGACGGTTGTGGATCTGGCAATGGACTGAAATTTCTTGCGGAATGCCCATCAGATGTAGAACTATCTGAATTATTGATGGCGTCTGTCCCTGATGGTGCCCGTAGTCTTCCTGATAGAGAGAAGTCCTCTGGACCGGAATCATGACACGAGTCACCTCCAACCACATCAATCATACATTCTTCTCCCTCAATATCGCCATCTGAATCTGAATAGATGCCGCTATTTCTGTGTTGGGCAAGGTATTCTGCTTTAAGCGCTTCAAGATCAACTGCGATACCTTTTGCTCGTAGTTTCCTTGCTTGTCGCTCTAATGCTTTTGCCAACTTCTTTCTTCTTCGCGCCCTGTTAAAAAATTAGGGCCCAATTAGTATAGAACCTAAAGTTCAGGTTACAGAAGGCAATGATAATCATAGCCATGTAAGTGTGAATCTGTATAGAAAGAATGGAAGAAAGAAAACGTGTGTACATTGAAGTAATTTAAAAACATAAGGATGTGCTATTAAAACGCTCCTGGACCCAAAATTTTCTTCGAATCCTATCTGTTTCTTTATTGGTTTCAAAAAGTTTTTAGCTTTTTGATTTAGCTTTTACTTGGATTAAAACTTATTTTGATGAAGTAGACTGAAACCCTACCCATATTAGTCTCGATCTGAACATGATGGTAGTGAGCCTTGCCGATACGGTGACAGGAGTAACTAAAACCTTGATATAAATTGAGGCGAATCGTCGAACTGTTTAATCAACCCTTGTTAAAATCACAGTGCTATGGACACGCACAGTTTAAGTGATTTAGTTTTCCCGTGTTGGGCCGGGTTCTTTTGGTAGAATATGCCAAGCTGCCTATCTACAAGTCAGTTCATAAAAGGCGAGCATATACTAATTTTATTGTAAGATTACATTACCACTGATGGTAGAGCGCTGTGCAGCAACTGGCCCGCCCTACTACCTATTCTTGCTGCCATAATGACAGTGTCACGTTCCGCACCGGAAGGTGGGGTAGCTGGTAGATTTGGACTTTAAGCTTACTATGGGACCTACAGTGTCGATAGAAGATGGTTGACAATTACCATCGAGGAAGGCTTGTCAGCTGTCTCATGTCATAACAGTGAATTTATGATAAGCAAGCTTCTGACGAGTTGTTTCGTAGAAAATGTCTTTTAAAAGAACCCAGTGACCCTGGGTTCTTTTGAAAGACACGCAGCGGTTCTCTTTCTTTAAAGGCGTTCAATGAAATGAGTATTGCAGCTGATTGCGGGAGGTAGTATAGTTTGGCCTGTAATCTGCTCACCTCTCCCTCGCTCGCAGCTCGTGTGGAGGAATGGGCTCCCCGGAACATGACTGCGGATGAGCGTTGTGAGCAGGTCGTCCTGGGCCCTTCTTTGTGTGCTCTTTTTTACGCCATTTTGCACGACGATTTTGAAACCATACCTGTTGGAAAGTAAATTCATTAATTTTAACATTCTTGCGCTTTTAGAAAGTTTTCGTGGTAAAGCTTTGTTCCGGGTGTTGGTGTGTATGCTCTAAATATACCATTTGCCTCTCTTCCAAGCAGCTCGTCAGAGGTGGGTATAGGTTACCTGGCACAATACCAACAAGACCCGTGTGGATGTTCTGTGTCTAATGCCAAAAAAAACATTTACAAAAATGTTTTCTTAGTATAAGGAAACCTGCTTGTTTTTCTTCCTGAACTATACAAACCCCTATCACAGTTTGAAGATTAAAATAAGGTAATATTTTTGAAGTTATACTTCTTTTGGCGCGTTAGGAAAAAATGATGATTGTAAATTTTTATGATGCGCGCGCACACCGTCACGAAAAACCAACATAATAAAGAATGAAATGAATATAACATTTTAGTTTTTCAAAAAAAGGTACCAACAAAGTAAAAGTAATTTCTATGGTTAGTGTCATTTTTTCTATAAATGTAAAATAAGGCAAAAGATAATATTTTTAAAAAGATTTTTATCTTATTACGCCGAAGAAGTATAACTTCTAACGCGTGTACATAAGTACACACACACACAACTTTTTATTTAACATTCACCTACGGTACCTACGGTACGGTTATGCAAAATACGTATTTATTCAAAAACCTCGTGTTACGAACTCCGATAGCTAGATAGTTTATATCCCGATATCTTCAATGGATTTCTACTTAGAAACAAAATATCTTTAACATTAGTTTAGGTTCTTTCGAGAGAAGAAAAATCACATTTTTTCCGTAACTATTGAATTTCTAGTACATATTGAATAAAATTAGTCAAATTTTGGTAGCATTTTGTACAATTTTGTTCAGTTAAAGTGCACAAGTGAAGTATTGTTAAAGAAATTACTGTATCGTGTATTTAATGTTGCCGACAATTTTCACTAAATGAGCTTGACTAAGAAGGACTTCGCTTTACTTACGATCCTGATATGACTTTCCATGACGACTAATGACTAACTTTGAATTGATCGATTTTGTCTTTTACTATCTTAATGCAAAACATAAACTTGACTTGTAGCAGATGCTAAAGTCCGTGGCAAAACAATAAAAAAATATAACTTGCAGATGAAGCTCCGAATAACAAATTTAAAGTGACATTTTATATTTACACATGTTCACAATAAAACTTATCATTACATTATTAACAAAGGTGATATTGGAGAACAACAGTTATGATTTAGATTGTGTGAAATACCTATTAATTTAGTTTTAATTATATCGTTTCCACAGAGTGTCAAATACTATCAGCTGAGATAAAGCTGTATTTTGACCTTTACTTGTGATATTAAGCTGAAGTTACATAGAGTGGGTGTTTCAATTAGTAAGAACTATTTGAATAAATACTTTTTGATAAACTCCCCGCGTTAACGCAGGATCCTGTGTAGAATATATCCGGTTAGACAGATCCTAAGAAACGAACATGCAAAGGTGGAATGGGATAAAAAAAATTAAGTCAGGCTTAACAAAAAACAAGATTCATTGAAATACTAGCTGAGCCGACAGACGTTGTCTTGTCCTAACTACGAATACCGTTTTAACAATAGCAAATACAATAAAAAAAAAAATTAGCCAACCAATCCAACCAAATTTGACCAAGAAAAATGGAGATAGCATTTTTAAGATTTTTGTATTATACTGGATGTAGAATATTGAGTTCTGATTGGGTGTAACCATTTGTGATCTGCATATATTTGAAAATTTACTATTCTTCTTCAAACAAGCTCTTCTTTAAGTGATTGAAGAGCTTGTTTGATAGTTTTCTGATGATAAAAAATACATGTCGTCTAAAGATCAAAGGCTAATAGTGCGTTGCAAACCAGATGCCGGGTATAAGTTCACCAATAAAGGTTTGTCAGTGTGTTAATGTTTGAATTTTCCGGAATATGGTAAATATCTAAAAAAGTAGCTTCATGCCCATATCCCCTTAGAGGTATCCCCTAGAGGTAGGTAGGTATACCCCAGATACAACCAGGGCATCCACGACTACTTAAAGACAGAAACTCCCATTACATGATAGGTGGCAAGCCTGTTGTCAACTGGACACATACCTATACAATCCCGGGTAGCATTATTTTTTAGAAATTTGAAAATACACATTTTCTGTGTGTGTTTTGTTGCCCGACCCAGGGCTCGAACCCGGGACTTTGAGAAGCTAAGTCCGACGCCGAACTACTATGCCACAGAGACGAAGTCTAAAATGTATGAAAAAAACGTCCAGTGCAGTTGGGGCTTTATTTATCGTTGTAATAATTCGTGTTGTGATAACAATTACAATGGAATAAAAATTTAATTAATTTGCATGTTTGCTGTTCGAGAGCAATCTTGTCATCATCTATTTTAAGTTTACCATTTTGTCAACATTATTACTCAGTATTATTGGCAATTGCTTGCTAATTGCGAAAGTTATCTGACGCAACTTTTAGCTGGTAATATAAAATATTTACGCATGCACAAAATAAGTAAGTTAGCAAGTATCTTCACGCATATGTCCCCGAAGAGGTAGGCAGAGGCATAACCAGTGCACTCACGACTAGCCGAAGATACTAAATCCCACTGTGGGATTGGTGGCAATCATATCGCCAAACCGGGCGCACATCCAATCCCGAGCAACATTTTTTTTATTAGAAAATTAGAAAAACTAAATTTTTTTTTGTTGCCCGACCTGAGAATCGAACCCGGGACCTCCAGAAATCAAGTCCGACGCTGGACCGCTAGACCACAAAGATAATTAAAGGCAGTAAAACTGTAAAAACCCGTTCCAACTATTTCAATTTCATACCTATATATCTTTAGTGCCAACTAGGCTGAGCCTGTCCTATGGGGGAGAAGCAACGTTTAACATAAATAAGCTTACGGCTAGTGGATCTTAATACAGTTATTTTTTTTTGTTTCTTAATAAGTTATAAACATATTGCGTACGGATTACATTTTACTTATTGATTTTAATTCAATTTTCAGTGTCTTCGAACGACATTGTTTAGAGTCCTTTTGATAATAACATTTTTGTTTGAAAAAAGAAAACTTTATACGATCTAACTGTACAAGCCTTAACTTCACAAACTCATTAGTCCTCCCCGGGTTGGTCCGGGCTCCGAGCAAAGGCTCATCGTCACTAAAACCGTGAATTCTGACTAGGTGGTAGAGTTTAGCAGCGACTCGTCCGGATTGGTACCACCGCCTTACCTATTCCTGCCGCCATAACGCCATGACGTGTTCCGGTTCGGAGGGTAAGGTACCCGGTAAACTTACTTTTGTTCGAGGCATAACATCCCGGCCCCAGGTTGGCAACGCACCATTACAATATAATATGGGAACCAATACAATATGGGATTACAATAACGATTTGTTGTTTTTAAAAATTATTGACAAAATTGTATTTCTTTTTTTTTTTAAACCCTAACCGCTCTGATTTTTTCTACTTATTTTTTTTTATAATAAAAATAACGCAATGAGACATAGCTTCTTGTAATATGGTAGATATGGAAGGCTCATAACATTTCAAAATATATGTGTAACTATTTTACTTTTCGTGATTAGGGTTGGTTATTGAAGATTTTTTAGATTAAAAAAGTATCCTAAGCACCCGGGCTGTAAGTATGTATGTAACTACGACATCTATGGTATACCATAGCATACCATAGGCCTATAGGCCTCGATAGTCTTTTACCATCAGGCCGTATGATGGTTTGGTCTACCATCAGGAACAAACTGCACAAATCGTTGATACAAATTCCCCAAATGCTCTATTTCACTAAAGTCAAATATTAACGTAAATATTCAAGCATACTACGAAAAAGCCTTACAAAACCTACATAGACATGAACACACACACTCACACATACACATTATCATAAAATATTCACACTTTGAAAGTAATGTCTTATTTACGACTCTCACGCATTCATTATGCCTACGTACTAATTCAGTCATCTCTCAATTCGAATAAGCTAAGCATATATTTTTTTTTATTATGTTAATTGTGTTATTTTTGTAATTTTGCTGTTAAATATTTTAATAATCGCCTTTGCGATCTTTTTTTTAATATATTGGAAGGCAAATAAGCAGACGGATTTCCTGATTGTAAGAAATTCACGCCGCCTAGAGACACCTAAGGTGGAAATGGTGTGTTACCAACCTCAGGCCGGGATGTTAGAGCAAAAGATAGTTTACCGGCAACCTTACCCTCCGAACCGGAATACGTAAGCATATTATGCTCGCCTTTTACGAGCTGCCAGCCATAGGAAGGCAGATGGTCTATTCTGCAAAGTAGCCCGGATCAACACGGGGCAAAATGGTCTAGACTCTAGCCGTCTTATTAATACACGCCCGTGTGGGTCCGGGCTCCTTTGAAGAATAGACCATTTTCCTTCCTTGCCAGGCAGCTCGTAAAAGGCGAGCAAAGGCTCACCGTCACTAACACCGTGAATTCTGACTAGGTGGTAGAGTTTAGCAGCGACTCGCCCGGATTGGTACCACCGCCTTACCTATTCCTGCCGCCATAACGTCATGACGTGTTCCGGTTCGGAGGATCAGGTAGCCGGTAAACTTACTTTTGCTCGAGGCCTAACATCCCGGCCCCAGGTTGGCAACGCACCATTACTTCCTTTGGTGTCTCTAGGCGGCGTGAATTTCTTACCATCAGGAAATCCGTCTGCTTGTTTGCCTTCCAATATCATAAAAAAAAACACGCGGAATAAAATACACCAAGGTTCAAACCGGTCTCATAGCCTTTATTACAATGCAATACAGACTATAATATCAGCTTAATTTTACTCCGTTGTTAATCCATGTTTATTAACAAGATGGTAGAGGTTTGATTTCGGCGTTGGTTAGAGTTCAGGTCAGGCAACTAAAAATGTATTTTTAAACTTTCTAATAAGCACGACTTTGCCCGAGATTGGATATGTGTGTGTTGGCGATAGATTTTAAGTCAATCACATTGAGGAGTTAATAATACCGTGGGTGATTTGGTGGTACCTCTGCCTTCTAGATGGGGATACGGGCGTGAAAACGCTAACTTACTTCACTCACTTCTTTTTTTGAAGTGAAAACTTCTTTAGGCGCGTTGAGCGTTTTGGTAGAGGGTAAAATCCTCGGTTCGCGTCACCGACATGCTAATGATAATAGTATATCTATAGCTATGGAGAGCCAGACTAGCGCACGCGCAGTAGCCTGTGTACACGTATACACTAATACATCGACTTGGTATATTAATTATTTTTTCAACCACTTTGTATATATATCTTGTTCATGATTTGTTTAACCCATCATATGTAACTAATAAATAAACATAAAAAATTTCATATAATTTTCGCATATAGTTTTAATTGCTCTCAACTTAATAGTTCCGTTTTCACTTCTATCGGCAGTCCCACGACTGCTACTGTTTTTTTTCATTAATGTTCATGAGATATAAATACAAATTGATTTGAATGCGTTTTACATACAAAGATGATATTATTCATTCACAACACACAAAAATCTATATATTAATACGTGATGCCTAAACTTTGAACCCTTTTTACGAAAATTGCGCGGACGCAGGAGCATAAATTTTGGTACACTTATAGTTTATGTGCAGGAGAAGTGCAGAACGCTAATATTTTTCAATAATTATTCTTAAAAAGTACATTAAATCAAGAAATAAAACATTACCCACACTACCGTGCATTTGACACACATAAACAAATATATTATTGACGATAAAAGATGGCGCACTAACTATTCAGGAAACAAAGTATTTGGTCTTAAGAAATGACGATGGCGTTCTTATCAACGAGGTATTAAAATTTGGATATTAAAATATTAAAAGGGTCCAATTTCGACCAATGGGCGACCACTAGTTATAATTACCTTGCGAACACATATGTGTTAACATAACTTGCACACATTGAAAGTAATGCCTTAATTTACAAGCTAGGCACATTCATTGTTATGCCTTTTTACTAATCAAAACTTCTGACACTTCGAAACAATTCCAAAAAATAACGTTTTATAATTTGTCAAGAAACATGTGATTTTTTTTATTTTTCTAAGAGCCGCTTGCATGTTCTTGGATTAAATATCTACGTGTAAGTAACCTCTAGCTTCTAATATTAGGCTAAGAACCGCTTGCATGTACCTAGGTTAAATTTTATGAGTTAAACTGTCAAATATTAGGCCATTACCAACTCAGAAACTGACACTGAGTTAAATATTTAGCCCAGGAAAGTGCAAAGGATCCTTAATAAATCTATATTTTTGACAATATAACCCTGTATTAAATTTAACTCACAAACATGTAATGGTTGTAAAGTACATTAAAGCAATAAATAAAATATTACCGACACACCATGCATTTGACACACACAAACAAATATATTGATGATAACGATAAAAGATCAGATGGCGCACCATACAGTTTGGAAACAAAGTAGTTTGTCTTGAGAAATAAAGATGGCGTTCTTATCAACAAGATATTAAAAATTATTATAGTCGAAACTTGACCAGTGGGCGACCACTAGCATAAATAAATCGACACGTTACAGAAATTTAATCTAACCCCAAAGTAAGCAATTAACATGCTCTTGTTATTGATCTGATACCTTCACATATTATGTAGTAGTATATGTAGTTGGTAGGCAGATTTGTAGGAATCGTGACACTTGGCATTCTCTGCGTACTAGGGCAAATGATTTGTCGTGAAGTTATCTATTTATGTTAAAATATAATTGTCAAATTTCATGACTTTACCAGTTATAGCGGGACTAACAGAAATTGATTTTAATATACATAAATCTGAAGGAGATTATTCACACACACTACACAGACGTCACAATCCTTATGCGAACACACGCTCACATTAACATACTTGCACACATTGGAAATAATATCTTAATTTATGACCCACACACTCATTATGCCTCCGTACTGATTCAGACGTCTTTCTTTCCTTTTAATAGTGTCTTGGCCTTAACATTTTATGCTCTTTGGAAGTGATTTCATAGCTCGTGAAGCTTTTCCAGTGATACATAAATTTTAATATCATTTTAATGACAGATTTAATTTTAAACCTGCACTTTTATATTATTTACTTAATTTTACCCCACATTATCGCCTCTGTGGTCTAGCGGTCCGGGTGTTGGACTTGACTGCATGAGGTCTCGGGTTCGAATCCCGGGTCGGCCAACAAAAAGAAAATTGGATTTTTCCAATTTTCTAATAAAAAAAATGTTGGTCGGGATTGGAAATGTGCCCGGTTGGTGATAGGCTTGCCACATATACCATTTTGGGACTTAGTGTCTTCGGCTAGTCGTTGGTGCCCTGGTTGTGCCTTTGCCTACCTCTTCGGGTATATGGGCGCGAAGATACTTTTCTACTTAATTTTGAAATTTTGTATAATGTTTTAAAAGCAATAATAAAAAGTAGGTGTCTTCACGCCCATATTACCGAAGGGGTGGGTAGCAATGTGATAGGTGGCAAGCCTATCGCCAACTGGGCATATAACCAATCCAGGGCAACCTTATTTTTATTAAAAAATTGGGAAAATAAACATTTTCTTTTGTTGCACGACCTGGGAATCGAACCCGGGACCTCATGTAGTAAAGTCCAACACCTGGACCACTAGACCAAAGAGGCGACAGATAAATAGTATTTGGATTGACATTTTTTTTATTCCTTTTAACTAATAAGTGTTTGAATCAACGAATAATAATAATAATTGGGTAATCATTTAGATAGGCATTTAAAATAAATATGAAGTAGCATTTTATTATTGACGGTTATTAATATTGTGTAGAAATTTGAAATTATTGATATTGTTTTACGATTGTTGAAATGAAAAACTATTGTAAAATTTAAATAACAATCTTCGACATGTAAGTGA